>LBNU01027209.1:21866-41573 GCA_014162995.1 Artemisia annua | reverse complement strand
TTACTCAAACCCTAGCCCATGGAATTATGTATAATTAACGGCCCATTAATTATAACATAATACTTTCCATAATAGTAGGATTCAGTGGTTAAAACGAGCAGCACTTTGAATCATCAGTACTTTGCATCAGCAGTACTTTGAATCAGCAGTACTTTGAATCAGCAGCAGAGTCAGCAGTAGAGTCTAGCAGCAGAGCAGTAGAGTCTAGCAGCAGAGTCTAGAAGTAGAGTCTAGCAGCAGAGCAGTAGAGTCTACTAGTATAACCACAATAGAGTCAGGGTGTTCATGGACCAAATGGGTGTACACTCCGTACCTCCAAACCCATTACCAGGTGTGAACTCATCCCTCAAGTGCACTAAATTTTCCAACATATGCAACTATACTTTGGAATTGCATACATGGGTATGATTATCCACCCTCTTCTTGGAAATATGTTATGCAACCTACACAAAGGACATGGGTGACTCTTGAAACCTATATAGATAGTCAAAATCAAACATAGGTCGTCATTTCTAGTCTTTTTTATCCTTGGTTTTTAGATTATGAGTTGTTTTTATGGGCGTGAATGTTTTGTGGCATTTATACACTTTCCTGATAACATATGTTTCTCTAAATTTGATTCGTGTAAGATATATATTAGACAAGTGTAACTAGCTAGTTGGATTCTTCTATGAATGCAGAACTCACTTTGTTGGCTATATATGATTTGATGGTTTGGAGATTATTTTATCCGTAAATTTGTGCATCTTGCTACGTTTTTCTTTTCTTTCTGTTGATGGTGTGCATCCTAATTTGGTTCTTGTTTATGTCATGAATTTGGAAGAACTATCAAACACATTTGAATTTATAGCTATATGATTTGGTACCGCATACATGGGTCTGACTATCTTCTTTTTTAAATATGTTAATGGGTCTCGTTACAAAATTACACATGGATATTGCTATATAAATCTTTTTTTTTTTCCTTAACCTATGAACCTTTCGAATTAAAACTCTTTTGGGTATTAATCGTAGCTAGCTTCTGCAACCAGCGCACAGGTTACAGGTTAGGTGAAAGTTCAGACCTATCAATTGATACTTGCAGTTCGTCGAGTGCCATTTTGCTAGATGTTAGTATTTGCTATCATTTTATTCAACTAGTAGTGGTAGTATTAGGAGACAGTATTGTACGGAGTACTATTTTGACCATAGCATAATAGAAACTTCATCTGTTTTGTTGATTAGTTGCAGAATCCAATCGCATCTTTTTCGTCTGATGTTTGGATTACTAAAAAATAGCCATGCTTATATATTTACAACGATATTGGTGTTTTGGAACAACTTTATTGAGCTAAATAGTTATATGAACCTTTTAACAGGATGTCGTCACACCAACACGGATCGGGCGCTTCCCGTCCGAACACAGCAACCACTAGTGTGGTTGGAAGGAAATGCAAACGCGAGGCAGATGATATTCAAAAATTTGAAATTACGAACTTGTTTGGGAAATCAGTAAAAGAAGCATCAAGAAAGCTGGGAGGTAGTAATTTTTTATTGTTATTATCATTATAAATGAACATAATTTAATCACTCACTTTAAGGTATTCTGCTTTGCAGTGACCATGAGGGAATTCATTAAGAGGGCAAATGAAGTTGGAATTTATGAATGGAGTGGTGTCAATGGTATGTGTCAAAAGATTACCAACCATATAAGTTACATGAAAGAAGAGATATTGGTTCGATTATTGCTGGAGGAAAAAAACGAATCTGATGAAAATGACACAATGATACCCATATTCGTGCCAACAACATTCACATTTGATCAATTCAAGATCATGGCTAGAGAGAAATATCAATCAATCAATGTCCCTTTTCAATTGGCCATTGATTCGGGATTGTCATGGAAAGTAGATGACAAGTGGGCTCTATTAACTAACTCTCAAGCTTGGCACTTTTTGGTCAAGACGTGGTTCAACAACAGAAGAGAATACATTGATATCAGACTTAGCCCCAATAACAAACTCGATACTCATGTACTTTCCTATCCCAGTCTTATTCTCTTTATTTTATTATCTTTTTGGAGTGTAAAGTGTACATTATGATTTATTTAATGCGCAGATGAAGGAATTGTTTGATATTGTAGAAGTACCTGGTGATGAAACAGTGCATGCCCCTGAAGCAATGGGTACGACTCCTAGTGGTATATCACATTATCACTTTGACTTTATATTTAGTGCAATATATATATTAGTCACTCAAGCTTGAATGTCTATTTTCCCTTCTCCATTTATTAAGGATGAATTGTGTTTAGCCTGCAAGAGGTCGCATAATAGGCCAGTCTGGTAACCAGTCAGGACTTATTCGGATAGGGATGACCCAAACCGCTTTATAGTTCTAGGAGTAATACGTGTTACACCTCGAAGCCCGATGATTTATTTCTAGTTGAAATACCTTAATATTAGTTTGACTACGATATTTATGTGTTATAAAACCTTACGTGATTGGTTGGTCAATTGTTCAAAGTCAAACCAAAAAGTCAAAGTGGTAAGTTTAAGTTTTTGCTGTCAAAACAAACAATAGTAAAAGACAAATATTAAGTCTTTGAAATATGGGGACTCAAATACAATATCTGAAGTTTAAAGAATAATTCAAGGCTTCTGAATTTTATGGTGTGTTGTTATTTGTAACAAGCTTTGATTAAGGTGTTAATTCTTTAACTTTGGTCTTTAGAAATTAGGGCTCATAAGTTAAATTTGGGGTAACTAATTTACAGAACCAATTGTGACTTAAAGTTATGCTTATTATTATGTTTTATATGATTTATAAGCTAATTGAGGTTTCAACATTTCAAAGTAATTTCGAGTTGCAAGCTACATGTGTATGCATGTTTAAAGTTTCTTTGAATATGAATTAAGCTTGGAATATGGATTTGATTGAGGATATAATTGCTATTAAAATAGTTAATAAACATTGAGTAAATAGTTTAGAACCAAGTTAAATGTTGTTTTTATGATTTAGAAGCTTGAAGCAAGTTGAGTTTTGGAAGAAGAAAACAACATTTTTAGGAAAGGTGTCCAGTCAAGCATGTTGAGTTTTGGAATAAGAAAACAACATTTTTAGGAAAGGTGTCCAGCAGGACTGCAGCAGCACTGGAGGTCAAACCCCCGGGTTGCCATTCTGTAAAATTTTCACAAATTTCTCTTTAGCTTTGTTTGGTTCAAGTTTTGATATGGGGTTGCAACTAAGTTAATTAGAAGATATTTTAAGCATATTAGAATCATATTCTTCTTTTTTAAAGCGTTTCTTGTTTAGGAACAATGTAGTTTTGGTGTAAGAGCTTCTTGAGTAGTTTGTAGCTGCCCACCGCACGAAGTAATAGAATTTATGTGGAAGTGTATAGGAAGCAATTATCTTTGTTAGCTAGGATCCATTGCTAGGATTAACTTAGCTAGTCATTTGACTAGCTACGGTGTGCTATAGGTCCAACTTGATGTTGGTCGATGTGATGTTATAGCCCTTCCTATAGTTAGTTATATAACTATCTATAGTGTATGATTCAGGGGTGATTTGATCATACAATGATAGCCATTTTAATGTCATTTACTTACTAAGCTTTATGCTTACGTTGTTAATTGATTAATGTTTTTGTAGTATCAAGTGCACAAGCTATGGACAAAGGCAAGTCAGTTATGGAATAAAAACAAGATGGTGATATACTTGTCTAATTTTGCTTCTAGTTGATGGGTAGTTCTTTTGGATTAATGCCATATTCATGGTAAACCCTCTATTTTGTTTGTAATGGTTATCTTGGAGAAACCAAATGTTTTCAATATTTTAAGTAGTAAACGATGTTTTATCAAACGGGTCAAATAGTGAACCCGCATAATGTTTTGTGTTTTGGATAAGTATGATATGGAAGTTTATGATGAACTGTTGGTTTCATAACACCTTTACCTTTTTAGGTTTGAAATGGTTAGGTTTCTCCCGAATGGGTCAAAATGAATCAGGACCAGTGGCATTTTTGTAATTACAATAAAATTTGAAAAAAAAAAATAATAAATGGGGTGTTTAAGTATGTTTATAAACAATCAGTGTGTTATATGTCAAAAAGTTATATTGAGAAAACATGTTATTTTATAAAATATAAACTGAGGTAGGAGACTTTATTGAAAGGCAAGTGATACTTCCACATACACATTTACTTCACCCACATAAATTTACACATAAAGTTAGTGGGCCCACTAGCCTCATACAATTAAAATGTATGTGGATGAAGTAAAAGTTCATGTGGAATTATCACCACCCTTATTGAAATACACTATGAGAGACCTCGGATCCGTGACCATAATCTTTATTGGCCCTTAATATGATCCCTGAAAGATCAAGCATAACACTAAGTGACTCGAGTATAAAACCTGGTATTCCTTCAATTTTATGTCTATTAATAGCTTTACAACAACATTAAGCTTCTAGTTTAATGGAACTTGTGTTTCTTGTGAGTAAATCAACTACAAACATGAGTAAAGATTATGGATGGTTGAATTGTAGTGTTAGTACTTATTGGATGTAAAGTTCCCAAGGGGGCTGTCCTCGAGACATAAATAATTTGGCTATTTCAAAGCCTGATTTATTAATACACTTCACATTTTCACACAAAAAAACAAAAGCAAAAAAGAAAGGAGATTGGATTAGCTGACAAATTACTTTGATATTTCTAGGTGTAAGCATATTCTGATGCTGCATTGTTATTGAAATGCAAACTTTCAAAAAGCTTGATTACAAGTCCTATTCATTGAAGAACACATCTGGAACAGGCTTTTAGTGGTAGCTTGCAGTCCGTGGAAAATGGATTTGAAGTTTCTGCTTTGACTCCGTGAAGCTTGATTATAGTGGTAATTCGTTAAAGTTTAAATCTAATGCTTTAAGAGGACTAGATACTGCTTTAAAATTTTCTTAAAGTTGTGTTGAAGATGTATTTCAAGTTTACACTCCTAAAAGTTAAGTTTGCACTAAACGATTCTTACTTGCCCAGAGGAATTTTAACGTTAATGTATTGCCTTAAAAGCTTTGAGTAGTAAAATAATGTAAGAGATGTATGCTTTTCATTGGATTGAAAATTGGCTATTGGTTTTCTGCATCTGCAACTTTGAATGGTGATCTACATTAAGTTTGAAAGCTTTGCTAAAGATATTGCAGATTTGAGGAGTACATGGATTACCTTTTCTGATGATGATATGGACGACCAGCATACCAGCAGACACTTTCTTTTACCTATTTCATTGCAAGTCATCATTCCTCTGTGAAGTGCATTTTATTTCCATTAGGTAGTCGATGAAAGTTGAGCCCTTTGTGTTTATATATTGCTTATGATACTGGTTCTTAAACATTTTGACCAATCCATTGGACAATTAAGGGGGGCAAAAATCATGTCAATAAGTAAGTAAAGGAAGAGGTGCTTCACTTATTACTCGGCTAAAAACGTTTTGGAAAATGATAAGTGGACCTAATAAGTGAACCTAATAATAGACCTAATGCATAAATGATTTGTACAATTATGCATTGTACAAGTCATTTTATGCATTAGGTCTATCTTTAGGTCCATTTATTAGGCATATGTATCATATCTCAAAGGTTTTATATCAAAATCTATGGGTGGGTTTAGTTGGTGAAAAATACTTCATTTGTTTTAGGAAATTTTTTTATTAGAAACTGAAAAACTGAAACCGATTTAGTAAGAAATTTTTCTGAAAGAATGAAAATCTCATTTCTTAAAATGTAACTAGAATTTAGAAAATAGCTATTTATGTTGTGAACAAGAATTGAGGAAATAAATATTCTTGTTATTAATCTATAAAGTCAGAGATACATTGGGTATATATAAGATAAATAGTAGGGTAAAAACCCTAATAGCCAACAGGGCCATGGGCCTCTTATGGGCTATATGGACATCCACTCATAATTATCCATAACACTTTACTCTTTTCTTCTTTTCTATATTTTTCCTTTCATTCTTTTCACATCTCCTCCTTGCATTTTTCAATTTTCTAAAAAATGTCATCTAAACATGTTCTCTAAATTTATAGTTCATTTTTAGGATAAAAACCCTACCCTTTTTACTAAAAAGATTAAAATAGCAAATTAAAGAAGTTTTTATACAACTGAGCACACCTTATGCTTTTGTGTTTCCTGTTATGTTCTTCTCAAATCTTCAAGAAAAGAGTCATTATCAGAAAGCTAAAAAAGATTCTCTGTTACCATACAAGATTATCTTTTTCTTTAACAATATCATCGGATATGGGAAAAAACACTATTTGGGAAATTGGACAGTTTGTAGAGAAGTAATATGGCACCCGCTTTTCTAACATATGTGTAACACCCTAGGCAAATCCCACATCGACAGAGGCTTGGAGAGATGCTGGGTATATAAGAATAACATCCGCCTTATCAGACACAACGCGTTTTGTGGTCTACTGCGAGTAGGGTTCTCAGGAACTACGCAGTTAAGCGTGCTCGTGTGAGAGTAGCATTGGCCTGGGTGACCTGCCGGGAAGTCTTACACGAGGGCCACAAAAGCAAAGCCGTGAGCCATCAAGGCCGTGAGCCGTCTTGTCAAAGCGGACAATATTGTGTATCAGTAGGCGGGATGTTACAATATGTTTATGGTAAATCGTATAAAAAGTAAGTGCAGTACAATTAAAATGTTTACTTTTGGGTTGAAGTATGGTCTTGCTTTATATCTTTACTACATAAAAAGGAAAAATCGTCAAACTTGAATTCTTGACTTGTTGAATTGTTGAATTGTTGAAAATGGGTAAGGAAAGTATTGAATGTTTAATGCAATTAATGTATGAAATGTTGAATTTTTCCAAAATGTTGAATGTGTAATATACAAAACCAACGGGAAAAATATACAAAACCAATTTTCGAGTCTAACCGGGTTTCGAAAATATAAAAACCGGTTTTATTTGACCCGTTTTTTCAATCGAAATCGGTTCAACCGGTGGAACCGGCCGGGTCGAACCGGATTTCAAAATATTATATTTAATCTCCAAATCCTCAAACTTTTATTATTTTTCGTTTATAAACCATAAACTTTTTTTATTGCTACAACTATCGGCCGCTATAAAATCTCGTTGCTATGCACGGGTACTCGTCTAGTACTTACAAAAGTATTTTGGGAAAATATAAGTTTTTGAGTTTTAGCGGGTGTACATTTCTCTCTACAAACATGGTAATTTTGACCTCTTATGATTTAAAAAGGTTGACACCCATTCACCCTTTATTCGCCATAATGGTGTCATTAAAATTTAAGGCTTGCTTACACGTAACATTAGATTCTCACTTTGGATCAAATGTTGCCAATCTTGCTATTCAGATTGTGGGATTCATCCCTCTCAAGATGGGGTTCAGGTACGTTCATAATGCAGTTTCTTTAATAAAAATTAGGGTATTTCTAAAATGTGCCCTCAAGGCACATGATACTTAGCATTTAATTATCATTTGGTTTCCATGTTTAACTAGTCTTCATTATGATTTCACATTCGTATAATAGAGATTCCAATTATGCCCTTTCTATACTTAATTATGGAGAATGGAGATACAAAGTTTTTCTTCAAATTAATATTCTTTAGTTCATTCCAGCATTTCCTACTGATATTACACCAACTAACTAAACAAGTGGCTAAATTATAGATTTAAGAGATCTCTATGTTTTTAGAATATTCTTCCGTATAAAATTTCAATACTGATCCATAGAAACAATTCAATATTGTGATAGCTCTCCTAATTATTCATATTCTTCAAATCTCTTTATTTGATGCAAAAATACTATAATAGTCAATTTTGTGCCAAATTTTAGCCATGCTTACTTCAAGAACACAATTGCTACTATAATTTCCCTCGTTAATCCAATTTTCATTATAATCAAATTGTTTTCCCTCCAACATTTCCCACAAAATCTCTATGTATAAAATTGAGTATTCATCACATTCTATTATTTTGTATAAAAAATATGCACCACTAGTTACTTTTTTTATTTGGCGGAAATGCAAGAAAAAGTTTTATTTGATTTGAATGAAACTTATTTCGATGATAATTTTGAAACTGTTGAAGAACCGGCAATTGTTCATGATGACATTTCACTAGAAAATTTTGACACACCCTTCATTGGTCAATGTTTTCTTAGTGAAGAAGAGGCTTTTGCCTTTTATCAAAAATTTGCAAAACATAATGGATTTTCAATTCGAAAAGGCAGGTTTACAAACGACAAAGATGGGGAAATGAATAGGCGAGATTTCTTTTATCATCGTCAAGGAAAGCCGGACCCAAAAAAAGTAGATCACTCTAAAGAACAAAGGAATCGAGGTTCTTTGAGATGTGGTTGCAAGGCCCATATGCGAATAGCATTGAGAAGAACGAATGAAATTTTTCCCGAAGAGTGGCATGTTGCTACTTTCTCCTTAGAGCATAATCATGAATTGTTGTCCGCAAAAGAGGTACGTTTTCTTCCATCATATCGTACTATTACAAAAGAAGATGAGAAACGTATACTCATGTTAAAAGAATGTGGTTTATCTGTAAAACAAATTATGCGTGTTATGGAAGTTGAAAAAGATGTACCACATGGACAACTTCAGTTTCTAAGTAAGGATGTTCATAATTTTTTAAGTAAAATACGTGAAATGCACTCGCAAAATGATGCGAAAGAGCTATTGCAATATTGCGTGCAAAGTAAGTACGAAAATCCTAATTTTCAATACGTTTATAAACTTGATGAGGAAAACAAGTTAGAGCATATCTTTTGGTCTCCGGCTCATTGTTTTGATTGGTACCAAAAATACGGAGATGTTGTGTCATTCGATACAACATACAAAGTGAATTCTTATGACATGCCTTTTGGTATATTTGTTGGTGTTGACAATCATGGGAGGACTATATTATTTGGATGTGCACTTTTACGCAATGAGACAACAAATACTTTTAGATGGCTCCTAAAGGTATTGAAATTTTGTATTGATTATATTACAGCACTTTAATAATGTATATGTCTTATTTATTTGTTAATAAAATGCAGAATTTTGTTACGCTTATGACGCGTCCACCTAAGACAATAATAACAGATCAAGATCCATGGCTTACAGAAGCAATTGCAAAAGAAATGCCTTATACGAAACATGCATTTTGTATATGGCACATCACTTCTAAGTTCAGTGGTTGGTTCAATTCAATCTTGAGAAGTGATTACTCAAGTTGGTGCTCGGAATTTTATAGTTTATACAAATTGGACACTATCGAAGAATTTGAGCAACAATGGCCATCTGTCATCGCAAAGTATAATCTGAAAGAAAATAAGCACGTGATTGGTTTGTATCAAATTATAAGTTTTTGGGTGCTGGCCTATCTTCGTGGATTCTTTTTTGGTGGCATGACAACAACCGGAAGATCTGAAAGTATAAACGCTTTTATAAAAAGATTTATATCTTCAAAGACGTGTCTAACACAATTTATTAGACAAGTAAGTTTTTAGTTTTAATATCATATGCTTTATTTACTTCACATAAAATTTATCACTACTAATAGTATTTAAATTTTTAAATCAATTTTTAAGGTTGATCTTGCAATAGAAGATGTCGAACAAACACAAATACATGATACTATGCTAGAAAAATACAGAGGTTCTTTTATGAGGTCAGAGTCACCATTGGAAGAACAAGCTCATCGTTTGTTGACTCCATATGCATTTAAAAAGTTTCAACTCGAGTTTGGAAGGACAATCCAATATATGGTTCATAAGCAAACATGTACGAGTTTCATTGTTAAGCATCATCAACCGACGTGGGTTAACAAGCATGAGGTCTTTTGGGACGGTAATGTTGGTAAGTGTAGTTGCAAGAATTATGAGTTTGTTGGTATATTATGTCGGCATATATTATGTGTTCTTATTCACGAGGATTGTTTTAACATTCCTATAACTTATTGGCCTTCCCAATGGAGTCGCGAAGTGGTTTCTCCAACACACAACAAATCGTCCATAAATTCTACATTGATTAATAATGATGAGCTTGTGACTGATGAGATAGAGGTGGTTCAGCGTCCTCCTAAGTCAAAACGAAAAGGACGTCCCAAAAACAAACAAGTTAAAGGTGGAATGGAAACGGCAAAAAGACGTAAGTGTTGTAGCATTTGTAAAGGGGTTGGTCATAACGCTAGCACATGTCCCAACAAGGAAAAATATGCCATGAATGGTGCAGCAAGTATCCGTGCTAGTAAGAAAAAGAAAATCATGTTAGAACATCAAGATTTAAATCCCGTGTTTGCTTTAAAATATTGAGCTTGTTTATTTTTTAGAGAGTGAAATAAAGGTACTGTTTTTGCATTATGTTTGTTTAATTGTTGGAGATTGAAGTAAAGGTACTTTTCGTTTTTTCATTATGTATGAAATCAACATTTGAGTTGTTAAGGTCCTGCTTTAGTTTAGTTATGCATCACACAATTGAGTACAATGCAAACATAGAACTGTTATAATATTAAATTGGTTCGATGGATCATTATTGAAGTTCTATAGGGAACACTGTTGTAAAAACATAAATATCTTTTTAATATATAATTTAGCCACTAATTTAGTTACGTAGGAAATGCTGGAATGAACTAAAGAATATTAATTTGAAGAAAAGCTTTGTGTCTCCATTCTCCATAATTAAGTATAGAAAGGGCATAATTGGAATCTCTATTATACGAATGTGAAATCATAATGAAGACTAGTTAAACATGGAAACTAAATGATAATTAAATGCTAAGTATTATGTGCCTTGAGGGCACATTTTAGAAATACCCTAAAAATTATGCTTTTTATGGAGTGTTATATCTAATCCTTTTGTATTTAAACATATTATAAGCCATTAAACATGGCGTGTATGAGGTTTGAATTCAAGAACTAAGGGCGCGTTTGGTTTCTTAAAAGGTTTTAGATTTGATATTGGTTTGAAAGAAAATACGAAGAGAGAAAAAAGCTAATGTTGTTTGTTTTGTATAAGAGCACTAAGCGCCATGAAATACCTAAGTTACTCATTCGGGGCTCACGGGGTGTCACATCACTATAACAAACCTCGACAACTAACCCCCTCTCACTCACAACTAACCACAACTGACTCATTTGGGGCCGTCACTTACAATTTTTTTTTTCATTTCACATATCCAAATAAAATTAATTTCATTCATCAAATTTAAATTTAACTAATAAATTAAAAAAAAACATTACCAATACTAACCAAAATTCACTAATTAATTTAAACTTAACTAATAAATTTAAACCGGACCTAAATTTAAAAAAAATAAAAATAAAAAATAATNAACTGTACGTCTTCTTTTTCTTCTTCACATACACACTTTATTTATTTTTATAAAACACAAGATCGGAAATAATATCGTTTAAATTCAAAATGGGGCCCAGTTGTTAGTAATTACCTCGCCGTGCAGACAACGAGGGTTCGAATGGCGAAAAAAACGGTTGGGTGTCATGGGGAGGCACAACGAGGTGCCACCATGGCACGGCGAGGCACAACAAGCATGACAAAGTGCGCTCTAATAAATTGATTTTAAATTAGTTTAAATTATTATTTTATCATTAAAAAAGGTAAGTATACATAGAGATAAAAAGTGAGACCTAGCAAAACAAGCCAAAGTCATCCCAATAGCCTCCTTTCATGGAAACCCTTAGAGGCTTGGGTATGGTAACACCCCAACGCCGTTCGGGCCGATATGGCTTGCGTTTCGACTGCGTTACCATATCGGCTCCTTCGGTGTTGCCCTCGCGTTATGTAACAATTCGCATTTTTAGGTTACTATTCATCCTCGGGATTTCTCTTTCATTTTTACTATTCACTCCCGATACCCGCACCACCTTTTGACTAATACATTTTAAATGACCTTGCCTAATCATATACCTAGTCATCAACTAGATATTATTTAGATAATATCTTACAAAATATCTCATTAAGAGAAGTCAAGTTGAAATTCCCTTCTTAAATATCTTATCTAGATATTTACAATTCCGGTTTTAGGTTTTTACGACTTTAAGCACCCCGATAAAAGTTATCACTCATTTAATAGGCTAATATAAAGTATATTGATAAGATTTAACACATTTACAAGTTTCATATTTTTAGGATACCCGGTCTTACATTTCGTGACTTAACGTCTTACGGTTAGCAATTAACGGTACCAAAACTCACTCCGTGAAAAAGATAAGATCAAGACTAATTTAGTAATCCTTCCCCTTAAATGAACAGCCTATAGGGGTGGGAGTCATCAAACACATGTCCTTTTATAAAACAACATTTCCAAGATCTTTACACTTAGCAACCTTAAGCCTTAAGTCTTGCCTAATCTTGCAACACTTGTAATACTTAACCTAGAAGTATTGTGACTCATACTAGACTTAATCTCCTCATCTTCCTATAAATAGCAAGCTCATCCTCTTCCTTTTATGATCACCATAAATGACACAAACTTAAATCACCCAACCTTTCATCTTTGATTTTCAAGTTCCAAGTTACACATAAGAGTTGAAGGCCTAGTTATTCTCTACACGAAACTAGTGTTTATTTGGTGATTCCATGATTGAATTATGAGCTACACAAGGGTACTAGGGCTGAGCTAAGAAGGTTTTTCACAAGGGTTATATCAAGGTTATCAAGGGTTAGCAAGAGTTGTGTGGAAGGATTGGAAGCTAGGGTTTTCGATTGAAGGATTTAGATCTTGTCTTAGTTCATGAGTTCCCTTTACATTAAGGCCAAAAGTTGTAAGACTTAAGCATGTTATTCTTCCTTGTTTTTCATAATCCTTATATGCTATATATGCTCTTTATATTGATTCATGATGTGCTAAGTCCTAAAAACAAGTTAAAACCTTTATATGTTATATTATGTTAACAAACTAGTAAACTAGTGAACTTATGTACAAAATTTCCACAAAACCAACCACATCTAGATTTGATACTTTATATATTGTTGTAGACAAGGTTAATATGAAAACGTAGCAATTTTAATCACCCAAAACAAGTACACGAGTTAAAAGATACGGCCAAATGAAATTTCCAAAACGTAACTTAAAAGCTGTCGAAAACTTTCTGTGACAGAAACTTAGAACACAAAAAAGGCACTTCAGGTCCGATTGATCAAAAAGTTAAAACACGAAAGTTGTCCAGAGCGACGTTTTCTTATAAAACTCAGGAGCACGGGTCCAGAAAACGCATAACGAATGCTATTTTTCTTCAAATTCTTAACAGCCCCTTTATTACCTATAAGACTATGCCTTTTTGTCACGGCTAAGGAAAACCAAATGGCCTAAAGGCCTAGAGCTGAGATCACAAACGTGGCTAAGGCCAAGGTTGAGATCTCAAAGACATGGTAGCCAAGACCAAAGCCACAACAAGGCCACGACTAAGACCTCAAGGCTTTCTAAACCGAAATCATTATAACTATTATACATGTTTTACATATTGAATACTACACCACTAGGGAACTTCATGTGAGGGGTTCATTAGAGTAAACCGTCGAGATGAGTTGTGGATTGACGATTTAAAGTGTCCTGGATCCTCGAACGTTTATTGCATGACCTCTGGATTGTGATGGCCCGAATGGTAGTACGAGATATACAAACTAAACCAATTCATAAACAAACGTACACAAAACTACCAAGTACTACATCATGATCAATATAAAGACGTATATAGGCTTGTTTATACTTTAGCATCGTTATTCCAAACCTAAGACATGACATCATATTCTAGGTTGCACGTAGAAGCTTTCCCAGCTTATCCATCAATTCTGTTATACGTTTTGATATCATTAGTTCAAGGTGAGTCATAGCCCCACTTTTACTCTTTTAATACTTTTTTTAACTCTTTGGGGAGATACATGCTCAAATACTTACATATTATGCTCGATTACAAAAATACTTTACTTACTTGATTTACGTACATGACTTGCATTTACATAAATACTTACATACATACATGATTGTGATAAACTTATTTGCGTTATTCTTGAATGCATTATACTTAATTGCATTATTCAATTTGTTTGACTAGACTTGATACAAACTTACATCCTAACATTGCGATGTTGGAAGGCCATTAATTTGGATACATCCTAATATTGCGATATTGGAAGGTCATTAATTTGGATACATCCTAACATTGCGATGTTGGATACATCCTAAGCGTGAAGTTTCCGGAGATGAAGTAGAGCCTCATGACTAATTGCTTAACTATAGTGATGAACTTATACATGTCTTACTCATACTATATTTTAGCAGTGGGTTGTGAACACACAGTTTGCAAGTTTTGTATGGGCGGGATTTGCAACTGAGTGGATTTACAATGCCTTTGATGTTTGAACATTCTTTAAAGGCTTTTTAACTTATTTAAAACAAACTCTATGAACTCACCAACCATTGTGTTGACACTTTAGCATGTTTATCTCAGGTTAGTAAGGCGATATCTAGTGCATGGAACATAGAGTCAAGCTGCATATTCTGAAGACATACACTTTTATCATTTACCATTCGAAAAATTTTGTATACATTTATGTATCATACTTTAGGATCTCATGTTTGTAACTTTGAATTCATTAATCGAATGGTAACTTTTCAAAACGTCTCATTTAGAGGTCGTTTTCTATAACTTGTACTTTGTATTATGAAGTAGCACCCCAATGACACAGTCTTCCGCTGCGGTATTTTGGGGGTGTTACAGATTGGTATCAGAGCCTTAGTTATAGAGAACTAGGTTGCATTTAAAAGCCTAGACTATAACTGCTTTATACGTTGAGACCTTCCTCTCTATCGCCTTGCAAACTTTAGACTTTTTCATAATTCTAGCACCTAAGAGAGATTTTTATGAACTGACGGAAATACCAAACATCATATGAGTCGATTAGTCCAAGTATTGCATTATTACTCCTAAATTATACATAGCCTGATCACCTATGTCTAATTCTGGAAGAATCATGCAATGAAGAGAGTAGTAGTCTCATATGTGTAAGTTATTCCATTGTCGAACCAAATTTTCAAAAGACCTCCTTTCAATCACTTGTTTCCCATCTTGATCTAAGTGACAGTTCTTGTTTGATGAGTTGCAAAGATCAAGGTAGAATCAAGTTGTTACTCCAACCGATTTAGCCTAATCCGATGACAGTTCTTGTCTGATGAGTTGTGGGATTAAGTAAAAATTGGTTACCTAAAGATCTTTTGAGGGTTATGCTCGAGAATGGGAAAGTTTGCCTCATCAAACCTAGCCATAAGAGAGTACATATTTAGAACGAACAATAGTCACGATCACTACAAGAACGTACCTAGTTGGATAAGGAACCCAGATACATAAGCTTTGACGCATTTACTTATACACACACTTAAGTAGTTAACATCAACAGAACTTCGGGATAAAGTTCCTTTTAAGGGGTAGGTACTGTAACAATTCGCATTTTCAGGTAACTATAAATCCTCGGGATTTCACTTTCATTTTTACTATTCACTCCCGATACCTGCACCACCTTTTGACTAATACATTTTAAATGACCTTGCCTAATCATATACCTAGTCATCAACTAGATATTATTTAGATAATATCTTACAAAATATCTCATTAAGAGAAGTCAAGTTGAAATTCCCTTCTTAAATATCTTATCTAGATATTTACAATTCCGGTTTTAGGTTTTTACGACTTTAAGCACCCCGATAAAAGTTATCACTCATTTAATAGGCTAATATAAAGTATATTGATAAGATTTAACACATTTACAAGTTTCATATTTTTAGGATACCCGGTCTTACATTTCGTGACTTAACGTCTTACGGTTAGCAATTAACGGTACCAAAACTCACTCCGTGAAAAAGATAAGATCAAGACTAACTTAGTAATCCTTCCCCTTAAATGAACAGCCTATATGGGTGGGAGTCATCAAACACATGTCCTTCTATAAAACAACATTTCCAATATCTTTACACTTAGCAACCTTAAGCCTTAAGTCTTGCCTAATCTTGCAACACTTGTAATACTTAACCTAGAAGTATTGTGACTCATACTAGACTTAATCTCCTCATCTTCCTATAAATAGCAAGCTCATCCTCTTCCTTTTATGATCACCATAAATGACACAAACTTAAATCACCCAACCTTTCATCTTTGATTTTCAAGTTCCAAGTTACACATAAGAGTTGAAGGCCTAGTTATTCTCTACACGAAACTAGTGTTTATTTGGTGATTCCATGATTGAATTATGAGCTACACAAGGGTACTAGGGCTGAGCTAAGAAGGTTTTTCACAAGGGTTATGATGAGACGAAAAATGTTACGTTTTTAGGGGTCCGTTTGAGTCCTAATTCGTATATTATTGGATCGGATTTCACCCAAAGTCGTTTCTTTTCTCATTTTAGGTACTTTTGAGGAGAAAATCTCAAAAGAAGCATTTTTGGGCGTTTTCGGAGTGAAAAAGTGCGGAAAACAACAAAATCTCAAAAGACCCTAAAGTGCACAGAAGGTGACGGCGTCACAAGCTTCAACGTGACGACGTCAGGAACAAATGAAGTGAAGAAATTGGAAGTTACTCATGACGGGCCAGAGAGTTTTTGGCCTAGTTTGGTGACGGCGTCAGGGAAGGCCGTCAGATCTGGAACAAGGCGGCGTGACGACGTCAAGAAGGCCATCACAAAACCCTAATCGTCGGCGTGACGGCGTCACACCTTGGGCTGACGCCGTCAGCCCGTATTATCTATATATATAGGACGATTTTTATTGTTTTAAAAGAGGAACTTGGTGGAGAACTTAAGGGTTAAACCCTAGCTCGTGTATCACAGACCTTAGAGGGTACTTTTACCCCTCTAACTTGCATGTTTAATCTAAGATAAGTCTTCATTCAATCCATACAATATGTCTATGTGTTGTATGATTTATGTTTGTGCTTTTCTTTCCTTTAACATGCTAGGCTAAATTAACTTGTGTTTGCTTAGATCTAATGAAACCTAACTATTGATTATCATGTGATGTGTATGTTGTGATTGTGATTTGGATGAATGTTTCATCTACGTTAGACTTAAGAAAACTGGCTAACCTCCTATACGGTAACAAGCTTGAACGTCTTAGGAAACGTGAATCGTATGTGCGTTAATCGATTTTAAGGTAGTATTTCATGCGTAGGTTGCTATCGGTGAGCTTATGATAGGATACTTGACGTATCGTCATAGAGTGAGGTAGGAGCTTATAGAGTTAGGGAATTGAACGCACTCCCTACGACTTGTTAGGAATACACCCGTCATCCACGCAAACTCAACATACTAATTACATGGTAAAAGATAGTTAGGGAGTAATGAAATCTAAGTAAACACTACTTTCCCCACCATTGTTTTCTCAAAACTTTAATTTAAATTGCATAAGTAGATACTTGGGTTAGTTGACTAGCAACTAATTCCGCCCACTCCTTCAAAACCGAGATTTTACTGCTTTCATAAAACATAAAAAAATACAAAAATAATCATCCTCCACCCTTAGACCTTAATTAGAGTAGTATTTAACCTAACGAACACTATTCCCTGTGAGAGAACGATCAATCCCCCGGTACTTGCCACTACGCTATACTACATCGGTCAGGTACACTGCCTGGTGGGGATTGCAAGCTTCTCGAGATCCCTCGAGAGGTAAAACGTAGTGCGTGTTGCAGTCCCACGCGCATCAAGTTTTTGGCGCCGCTGCCGGGGAGTAGTTATTGTTTAGGTTAATTTTTATTTTTAATTAGGTCTACTCACTAGACTCCTTTCTAGTGGGATTTTATTTTATTTTTCTAGGATCTCTTTAGTCTATCTTTTTCTTCGTGTTTTTGTTCGTAACCATTACCATCTGACATCATGGAAGGTGGTAATCTTCTCGACCCAAACAACCAAAACTTTCCCAACCCACCTCCTAGAGCCCGCACTTTAGGAGAGTACTCCCGACCTAGCCATCAAGGCTATCTCAATACCATTGAGCTCAACCAAGGAGCCAATGTGACACCTTTGAGATCTGACACCATCCGGTTGGTGCAAAGAGGATGCGCATTCCATGGGCTTCGTTCCGAAGACCCAAATCAACACCTTAAGGACTTCCTCAAAATCGTAGATTCTATAGACCTTAGTGTTGACACCCGAGAGGCCACCCGACTACGCCTATTCCAATTCTCTCTACGTGACCAAGCTAGTCAATGGCTTGAGCGCTTACCCGCAAGATCCATCACCACCTGGGACGACCTAACCACCCTCTTCCTTGCCCAATTTTTCCCACCGGGGAGAACTAGCAAACTTAGGAGCGACATCTTGATGTTCCAACAACATCAAGGCGAAACCCTTTATGAGGCATGGAGCCGATTCAAAGACCTACTTCACAAAGTCCCTCACCACGGCATAGAACTTTGGCTCCAAGTCCAAATATTCTATGACCACATCAACCCCTCCACAAAGCGAACCATTGACCAAGCTGCTGGTGGTAAGCTACGTAATAAAAGTGCGGAGGAATCATGGGAACTCATAGACGATCTTGCTCTCTATGACAACGAAAGTTGGAACGATCCCCGTGATTTGAACAAAACGGTCAAGGCAATATCCTTGCCTTCGAACAACTCAAGCACTTCCGACCGTAGGATCATGGAACTTGAAGACCAAGTCAAGTATCTAATGAAATCCTACGAAGCTCCTAAACCTTCAAGCCAAGTGAACAAAATCACTTTTTCTTGTGAATTGTGTAGAGGTCCCCACGACACTCGCGATTGCAAGGAACTCCCCGAACAAGCTTTTGCGGACTACGCATCCTCACGTACCGACGGAGCGGGAGATAAGTGGTACACTTTCAAGCCCGAGCAAAACACATACGGTGACTCATACAACCCCTTAACTAGCGGACCTCCCACTAAGGACCCGTCATCATCCAAGAATGTCCACTTTGTCAACGTTGTCACTATTAAGCCAATTATTAGGGAAGAGGATGATGAAAATAAGAACGATAGTGACCCTAAGGTTGAGATCGTAGAATCCGAGGCGAGTGAGAATAAGGAGGTAGATGACGTAGAAAGTGAAGTTGAATACTTCAATAGGTGGCCCACTAGCGAAGAGAAGGAATACTATAAGGACTTGTTTGATAGCCCCGAGACACCACACTTCCTAGGTAATCCAATTATCAAAGCAGGTGACCCATCTAACCTCAACATACCATGTAACATAGGGCATCTTCATGCATGGAAAGCGTACATAGACCCTAAATCCCCCATTAACATCATGAGTAGAGCCTACTACAACTTGATAAAAAGAGACCCACTAGGATTTAGGATGTTGCCAAATACCCGATATATAAGTAATTTTGTGGGTAGGGTCAAGGGACTTCATGTATTCGTAGGAAACTTCACCTATATCACCGATTTTGTGATAGTTGAGGATATTCGACCGGTAATTGATGATTGCCTAACTCAAGTAGTGTTTGGGAAACCATTTGTTGAGGCCTCTAAGATGAGTTATGACCCATCCCTAGGGATAGTTAAATTCAAGGAAGGGACCGAGGAAATAGCTTACCAAATGCCATATAAGATAGAGCAATACCGGCTTTTATCAAACATGGAGAAAGAACATAAGCAAGCGGTCTACTATAGGAATGAAGAGGATAAGCGTAGAGGAGTAGACTACGTCATGAGAAAAATAATGGGATTCTACAAGG
>LBNU01027206.1:3722-53588 GCA_014162995.1 Artemisia annua | reverse complement strand
GCAAAAAAGAAGGTTAAAGCATAACATAACAGCATTGCAAACTTCTAAGCATATCGACAACCTAACTTGATTCTACTGGTATATGAATGTATAAAAAAAACAACTTAACTAGCTTTGATTCTACTGGTATATGAATGTATAAAAAAAACAACTTAACTAGCCCATGGCTCATGCACCTATTGCATATACGTAAAAGAAAGGCTGTTAGGATATGATACCATAATGTGTTAAGAGTAATAGACAACACACAACCATTTCAGACGAAATCAAACTAATAAAGGCTGAAAGATGCTCGACATTGTTTGTTAAGAAACTCAAAGCGGGTCAATGGGTGACATGTTTGAGTACCAAATTCATCGTATGTTAGTCAATTGCGACGCAGCAAGCTTTACGTACTTAATACATGATCGTAAAATGTAGATATCTATACTTTCGATCTGTAACCTCCTTATGGGTGCAATCCCAATCCCTCATCTTAGGAGATAGAATATTGATGTCTACATATAAGTTTGGTGATTGAGGTATATTTTATTGTCAGTGAGTATGTGACCAACTGACCATGCTTATCTATTTAGGCTTCATCATATGTTGGCCAAACAACTTAACGATCCATTAGATTAACTTGATTTTGCTACTACTTTATGTTGACTAACCTAAAACTGACAGTTCATGTTGTCATATGATGCCAAATCTCACATATATTTAAACAGTCTTTTCTTTGAATGGCACATATATTTATACAGTGAAATGAAGTTTACATGATACGGTTTTTGTCAACATGAACACCTATGCTGTAACTAAACTAGTCATGTGTAGTTGTGTACCATTACTTGTTGCCGGTTTTATGGTTATTGGGTCAGTTTAGTACTGCATGCAGGCTTCAGGGGTTGTACTTATATCAAGCATGCCACAACTTCAATTTAAATGAATAATCATCATGTTGATTTGGTGTTTGGTTATGTTTCATCCACCTAAACTTATCAAGAAATCAATACATGCAGGGTGAAGAAATCTAGCTAGAAACGAAAAAGTGGGAAGGACTTTTACATTCATTACTGTAACACTGATAAGTAAAAGCAGTTTTTGATTAATCTGAAGGGAAGAGAGAATTACCCTATACGATGTGTAACATTGATAATGCATACAAGAAAGAATTCCATGTATAAGTACCATCTCACTATGTCTAAGAAAAAGCCGTTCGAGCATAAGGAAATCTAAACTTGAACATTATTTATCAGAGTGTGCCTCAACACTGGCAAATTACATTCAACCAAAACTATTAAATACTAGGTTCCAGGGCAAAGCTGCCACGCCACTGGCATTCAAGTTCACGACTAGTTGTTGAGTTGTATTTGGTAACAAAATAAAGGGAAACAATTTTCAGGGTGCAGCTCTTGAAATGTACGAATTCAGCTAAAAGAGTGACCAACTCGAGAATATAAACGGATAATGCCAGAATGTCATGCAATTAAACATCTTACAAAATAACACCAATTAAAAAAAATAAAATAAAATAATAAAAAAATAAAATAAAAAAGTTGGCAAAACCATATTAACGTAATGTCACCTACCTGAAAATCAACAGTTTTTCACATACTTCCTTCATCCAAAAAAAAAAATCACGTGATTTCCTATTTGTGATGAATGAAAACAAATGTAACATCTGTCGTTTAGTGAACATTAATACACCGTTGCTCTATAACACGCATTACAAGTATCTACTGAAACAGCAAAATTCCTCATTTGCACTATTGATGGGTAATGTAGATTCTTAACCAACATTTTGATACAAAAACCTAACAACTTGACTTAATAAGTTTTGGTATAATGACAGTAAATGTATGAGGTGAAGTACTAAAAGCAGTTACGGCAATAATGATAAGCGATAAGGCTCCAATAGTACTCTAACACTCATAAAGTAGTATATAAATGATAGAAATAAAAAGAAGCAGACCGTTTATTATTATCGTTAGCTGCGCCTAGTCGATCTCGAACGGATCGTTTAGTCCCGGTAACAGCGGGGGGTTGAGAAGGAGGAGGGTCAGTGTCCAGTAGAGGTGCCCCAGCTCTTTTAACCACCTACAAATGAATTAATTAATTATTAAGAATCAATTTAATTATTTATTTATTATAATAATAAAAAGGGAAAAATGAAAAACCTGTCCGGTGCGACCTAAAGTGATGGTGACTCGAGACCTTGAAGAAGAAGAAGAAGTCTCTGCCATTGACCAAATACAAACCCTAGCTAACTATGTATGTATGTGAAATTGAAAACTGAAACCCTAACTAATTAATTTATAAATTAATTAAAACTCGGTCAGTTTAACATTGTCGAGTAGGCCGTAGTTTGGGGGATCACATCCGGGAGGGAGTGGAATCAAAAGGAAGGGCGTCTCTGTGTGTTTTTTTTTTTATTTTTATTTTCAGCCACCCCCAAATAATAAACTAAAAAATGAAATGAAAGGGGTTTTCTTTGTTTACTTTGTTATTAGTATTACTCTCGGCCTCTCAAAATATAAGTTCATTTTTCACTTTTTCAAATCCAACTTTGAATTTAAATATTTATTTTTTTATTATATAATAAATTAATACATTTAAAACCGGTTTCATTTATATATTTCGCATTAGGTATTATATAATACAAATAAAAATATTTAAAATCAAAATTAGATTCAAAAAGTCAAAATAAACTTTTATTTTAGTTATATTTTAGGACCGAGAAAGTACTCCCTAGTAACTTTCTCTCATAATATTGTCATCTTGAAAATGCATTATACTGATTATATTTTTTATCAATAAGTATATTATTTTTATTTACTACTACGTAAAATATACCGTACTATATAATTGGTTGAAATTAAACAATACTCCTTAATATTTATTATAAAACAACACTGAAATATTGACTCTTAGGGGTGTTTGGGATTGCTTATTCAAAATCGAATTATGAGTTTTGAAAACTGATAATTAAACATGATTATAAACTTAGCTTTGGATTTGATTATGTTGTTTGTTAACGCAATAATCAAATAAAGTGTTTGGCAAACCAAATAAATAAATAACCTGACTCTTAATATTAACAAAAAGGAAATAGTATATATTATTGAATTAATAAACGTAACATACTATAACTAACCTTGTGAGGCATAAGAATTTATTTTATACATTGCCATTTATAAATGTAATTATATTGACGCCAATTTCTCTTTTCTTATTTGATGGGCTTTAAAAGCCAGGACTATGCAAGCTATCTTTTGTCATTGGGCTAAACTTACTATAATATAAATTATATGAAATTAAAATTAGGGTTATATTTGAAATCACATTTTTCCTTTCGCCGCTTATCATCTTCTTTCGGTGAAAGGTGAACATATATTAAGACTCCAAATATTACAAGTCAATAAAGAAAAATGGAATGGACATGCCTATCCATGATACAACTCTAACAGAAACAAACCAAACTTGTCTGCACAACAGACATACACTTTTGGCACATATCGGATACAATTCAGAATGATGTCTGATAGCACTACTCATATCTCATCTGATGGAACATACACTTCAAATGTTGCATTACCAATTCATTCCAGAATACCAATGTCCACCTTTCTACCATATTCATGATTAGATTTCTGAATACAGGAACACCAAACATCATTCAACCATCACCCACAATGGCATATGGCTACCTTTAACAGGCTTCATCATGTAATATGTAGCACCCGTACTCAAAGAAGGGCTATACCCAATTGGCTACATTTCATGATCAGTTACTCTTAATCTACAATAGCAGCTACAACCTCACTATATATAGATAAAAATAAGCATAACCAGGCATCACCAACTAGGGACCACACACCCTCTATGAAGAAACCAACCTAACCTCCTAGAATTGCAATGCTAGGACCAAGAAGCCTCATATTTCACGACCCTTTAATCCTAACAACTTGCAATCCCACTCCAAGCTTATTATACCTTTCTTATTTGGGAAACCTACTTTATGAGAAACATAACAGTCAAAAAAGAATGCTAAATAACTAACATAGACTTCTCCCAAGACCAGTCTGCATAAAGCTATAAACATATCTCTTATGAATGAATGTACTCAAGATACAAGGTCATCCAAATGTAATGAGCTTTAGAAAACCAATACACAGTATTATAGATGAAAATACTGAGCCATGCTCAAAACGTGCAGAATCTTGAAAATCACCTCTATAAGTCATATCATAACAAATAGACAATCAATGTTATCAGAAATAGCTCATAGCTACCGTCCATACTCTAAACAGGATACTATATTATGATGATTACTATCCATATAACATGGATTTCATCACCATAGTACTAGCCATCTGCTCATATCATCTAATACCAAACACCCTTTTCCTCATTCATAACATGCAATCAAAACACCTAGTAATCATCAGCAACCAGCAATCACTTTCAGTTTCACATCCCAAATCTTCTCCACTTTTTGAACTACTATAGAAGGTTTAAACTTCAGACTCATAAGCCTAATTCTAATAGTTTCAGTAATCACTTTAAACACTTCTTCCCAGGTTCTATTTTCTCCTCTAAACAGTCTTTAGTTTCTTTCCAGCCACACAAAATACACACTTGCAACCAAACTTAATCTTTTGACAACACTTCCAATAGAGTTACCATTATACTGCTCAAACAAATTATTCATAATTCTATCCCATGACATGTTCATACCACTTATACTCACTTTTAACATAACTTTGTTCCATAACTACCTTGTAAAATTTCACTCAAAGAACAAATGGAAATGAGAATCCATGTCCTTATAACACAAAGGGCAAATCATCATGTATCATAAGAACCCACTTATTTATATTGTCTTGAGTAGTCAATTTGTTCTGCACTGCTAACCACAACACAAATGCATGTTCGGGAATGTTTTGTGAGAACCACACTAGCTTGCTCCAAGCATCCCCTTTTTCATATTTTAAATCATTATAAGCCTGTTTGACAGAAAACTTACCCAATCTGCCATCTCTACTCTTCCACATCAGTTCATCAGACTTCATATGATCAAGATCAACATTCTAAATTTGTTCTAACATAGGATACTTTTCAATCCATTCAACTGGCCATTGCCCATTTCATTTTCCACAAACTCCTTTATAGTTATATTAGCCTTCCATCTGACATTGTACAGATCCCTATATGTAATGAATGAATTTAAAGCTCCCAAATGGTTCCATTCATCAAACCGCATAAATCTATCCATAAATGCAGGCATTATGATAATCTTTTTCTTATTCTAAAATCCATTTTAATCTTAAAACTTGTTTTCTTACTAAGAATCATGTCGAAACACAAGTACATTAGTTTCAAAGATGTGATTGCGGGAGATAATGTTCATGTTGCAGCACCCCCTTCATTCAGAAACTTTTTGATTTCTAAGGGAAAGCCCGAGCTTTTAACACTCTATACCAACATGCCCCTAAGCAAAGAGGTCTATGATAACTTATCGAGACCAAAAACTAGCGCTTCGTATGGGAGTATCAAAAAGTTGCTACCTATGATTACTATGTGTTTCAAAAAGATTAAGGAGTGTGCTCAATGTTTGATTAGCTTGGTCAAGAGTAAAATTGTGGCTAGACATACCAGAGTCGATTAATAAGCTGCAAGTTCAATTCTAATTCCGAAGAATAAGCTTATGTCATGTGTCATTTAGTTTGCTTAATGTTGTCAGCTTCTGTTATGTTGTATTGAATCTTGATTACGAAGAAAAAAAATAAGTTTTGAAAGTCCTTATTATATTGTTTGAGTTTCTTGATTTGTTTTTCACTGAAATGACGAAGTAGATGGTTCACTCAAACTGAACACGATCGCCTGCTATGTAATTACAAGAATGGTTAGACAGGTGCAATACGAATGCAAAAGTGTGGTCGATAAATTTTAAACAATGTTGATCTTTTTGCAAGAGAAATTGATTAAGGAAGTTAAAACGACGCTAATGACATTCTTAAAAACTAACACAAATGCAGGTGAACTTACCAAGTTTTGTTACTTGTTGTGATTTAACAGTCGAAAACAGGTATTTCAAGACAAATACTTCGAGCATTTGTATTATATCACTAATTTCGTGTTAATTCATCGACTGAAATACCGCAAACATGACATATATGGCGTTGGTTATCATCTTTTTTTGTTTGTAAATGTTAATTAAAACGAACCCAATAACATATAATATGTAGAGGTGAGCATGGGGCAGTTTAAGGTGGTTTTTTGGCTAAAACCAAACCCCGAACCAACAGTTCGGTTCTATGTTTTTTAAAACCAAACTCCGCACCAAAAGTTCGGTTTGGTTTTATCGGTTTTTTGTTTTTTGCGGTTTAGTTTTTCTATTTTTTTGTTTTCGAATATCCAAAATTTCGATGAAGGTCGTATGTTATAGCCATTATTTTAACTAAGTTTTTCCCATTTCGGATAACGGTTTTATATATCCGAATATCTATAATTTTTGAAAAACTTTTATATGAGCTCTAAAACTGACATTTCATAAAACCCAAACTTTTTAATAAATTCTGATCAATTTTTCAGATATCGAATACGAATAGTTTATGAACACCCACAACATAAATCAAGAAATCCTAGAAAGTAAGCTGCATATTTTGCTGAAAATAATAAGATTTCATAACATATATATAAACATGAGATGTGTGAACATATATGAAATAAACAAAACTAACTTTACGAGTTTATTGCAGTGTTAGCTAAATAAACATATGTTAGGAATATCTAATACATGTGACTTTTAGTTTTNACAACAATCCGAAGACTTCCCACAAGAAGAACACCTAAAAACCGCCTACAAACAACACCTAAAAGAAAACCACGAAACCACTACACCTTAAAACAATACCCGGCGAAACAAACACCTAAAACACCCAACACCTAGCACCAAGAAAGCTTAGACAAAACCTTACCAACACCAACCAAAATTCGATAGAAAAATAACAATGATTATCCATGACTCCATAAACTAATAAATAAGCTAGAATGCCAATTGCCGAAGAAACTTGAGTGCTTCCGCCGACCTTAATCTTTGAGAAACCTTTTTCATTTCATTGATGACAGGAAGTGACTTTTTTGATTTGCTGACCAACTCAAAAAGATTTAAAGTTCTTATTTTTCTTTTAATCAAAAAATCAAATATGTTGGAAGCTTGAATTTGTAGTGTGGTACCGTTCATGATGTCAACACTACAAAGCCCATGCGACTTGACTACTGAATTAGAATTTACAAGCCCACCTAGATCAGACCCAACCTTTTCAGCATTAAACTCACGTGATGCTCTAGCCTTAGACAAAGATGTTACAATATCGATACTGCATTCCTTTACAAGCTTCTGCCCAAAGGTCTTCGGAAACTGAACCACATACGACATATTCTGACCCCCCCTCTTTTTGAGATCCGCGCTATCACCTTTTTTCAAATCATCACCGGCGATATCGTTGCCGGAAAATTATACTTTAACTTCACTGGAATGCTTTTAAACCCGTTCTCAAAAATGGGTTCTGTTGAGCTGGATTCGAGATCAGACGTATTCCCTTCTTCTTCACCCATTTCTGCATCCCTTTTAGATTCACGACAATCCGTTGTTGAGTGGTACTTTCCTTCTTTGTTTCTGAATTCGAGTAAAATTCTAAAATCACCCAAAAATTTTACGTTGCATTCTGAAACATCGAAGGAGTGACCACAAATTGATTGGAATTTAGATAGTGAATGAATGAAGATAGATTCACCAATAGGAGCCTTTTGTAAACATTGGGTCAGATTTAGCTCGGGTTTTTGGTTCAATTTAGAAGGGTTACTAGACACCGGTATGTTGTTCTTGCTTCCTATCCTAAACTTAGAGGTTTGTCGTCATACTTGGCAACATTTGCTCTAAGTTTTAACCTCCCATTCCAAATCTGGTTTAAGCGTTTTTCGAGAACTTTTAGGTTACCAACTCGTAAAAAACGTGCAAACCCGAACCTTAAACCCACTTTACTCATCTTCCTAGCAACGTATACATCAACTACCTCTCCAAATTCCATGAATATATCGCGTAAATTGGCCTGGTTCCACTCCGGTGGAAAGTTGGTAAAGAAATAGTTCACTACATTTCTGCAAGGAACATGTTTCCACTTTTCTTTCCTTTCACCATCACCTTTGTCTTTCAAGCTTGCCTCGCTTTCGCCATGGAATTTCTCCTGAGTTTCACCATTGGTTACCTTCCTCCTTTGATTCACCTTTACCCACTCTCTTCCTTCTTTTGTCCCCTTTTTTCCTTCTCTATCGTAACCACCATTCTCATCTTCATCACTAGATACCGCCATTAGTTTAGTGAGTTATTCCATTGAGTATGGCAGGTCCCTTTTCGTTTGAAGAGAGAGAGAGAGAGAGAGAGAGAGAGAGAGAGAGAGATTTTGGACTTTGGTGATAACTTGTATCAAAACCAAAATGTATATATTTTATTAGTTTTATGAATATTAGTATGGGGCGTTTCGGTTTTTTCGGTTGGGTTTTCATCTTAAACCAAAAACCGAACCAAAACTTTTGGTTTTTTTTAAACCAAAACCGCACCATCGGTTTTAGAATTGGTTCGGTTATTTTGGAGCGGTTTTCTGATTTTTTTGGTTTTTGGTTTGGTTTTTCAGTTTTGTTGCTCTCCCCTATTGAATAGTTGTGTTCTTAATTTTTCTACATTATAAATGCCTTAGTGTATTTAACAGAGCAGTGGTCTACAAAGTCTCACGTTTTATATGTGCAACCACCTCCTAGGTAGATGTTCTATATGTACCCGCGCAATGCGTCGGCGGGTGTCCTGTGACTATATCGGTCGAGGAGATGAACCCTTCGTCAATTTGGGAGTCGACCGACCCAGTTCGACCCTCATGCTGCAATGGCTGCGACTCGATCAGCGCAGCGGCGACCGAACCGGTCGACCGACCACTGTGGGGATCCTAATGGCTTTATTTTTAAGTGATTGGCTTAGTAGCTTGATTAGATTGTGCATTGTGGTTAAATGGTTGTATATTTTGGTGAATGAGTGATTTAAATAATGTATTAATTGTATGTGTTGAATAGTGTTTTTTTTAGTTTCATTTGTACTTTAAATATTTGTAAATTATGCTTATTTACTTGTATTTGCTTTTCTATTTTTTGTAGTTTTAAAAAATTAATATGAGAGGGTCAAAGATGTATTATATTTATAAGGTAGTATAGATAATTATAATAAGTTTTTCACAACTATTTATCTAGAATATTTTACTTATAATGTTCTAAAATCATGTCACAAACTATGTGGTCTCCTAAATTTGTTCAACTAGTCAACATAGATGACTTAACTAGTAAATATATCTTGATATGTACCATTTAGAGCATATGTGTTGTTGATCACTTGATGCATTATAAATCTTTTGGAACTTTCTAAGGCCAACTAAACATTTGATACGGTTTGCTTTTCGCATGAATGATAGTTGAACTGGGTTACAAAATGTTATTTGATACCATATTAATTAGTTGAATGCATTTTATTTTGTCAATTATTTTGGGTATTTCATTTATCAACGGTCATGTTTGGCAACACCTTTTTGGAAGCGTTTAAGAGCGGTAAGCGACAAGCGTTCCAGTCTTAACACTTGTTTGGCAACACTGCTGCTAGCGTTTAACAACACCTCAAAAGCTTGCAATCTTAATGCTTCTTAAAGAAGCTTTCCAAGATACCGCTAGCGTTTACTTTTAATATTACCAATTTACCCTTAAAAAATAACATTCATTCATAAGTATATGCCCTTTTACGTAATTTTACATTTTATAATTACAACTACAGCTACGTTACCAAACACGTTTTTTAAACAAGCAACTAATGCTTACTGCTACTGTTTACTGCTACAGCTTACTGCTTATTCCTACTGCTTACTGCTACCTGTCGCCAAACATAGCCAACAAATCTATATGAATTGCATTATATAACGGTGGGCCATTTTGTTAATTTTAATTTGATTTACCACGATTAGCTTATGGGTAATCATATGTAAATGTAATGAACTCAAAAATAGCTCTACTTACCCACAAAATAGTATTTTACACACTGTTATATCCATGAGTAATGTTACCCATGGATTACACATGACAACATCTATGGGTATTTTGTGGTCATTTAAAAAATTCCATGAATCATTTACCCATGGAATTAAGAGAGTCACCCACGAAAAATAGTGCGGGAGAAATTACCCACACATGAAAAATGACGATGTAAACCTCTTGGTGGGCCTCTTGTGGGTATTAATCATTTACCCATATGATAGAACTTTAAGCCACAAAATTTGTCCATGGGTAATTGACTGAATTCTTGTAGCAACGTCTCATCAAATGCTTATTTATTTTATACTTTTAATCAAATTAAATTAATAATGAACGAAAACAGAAACCTAATGAGTAAGTCACATTTTCTTTCAACCATAAAAAGATTTAGATTATACGTAGTAGTTTTTATAGAGAAATAAGGAATACACTGTAACAATTACATTCATTACATAGAATTACCAAATTGTAAAGATATATTAGCGTTAGCTTATGTTTATCATGCAATTAAACCATTGTTTTGAATGTTTAATTCCACTGTTCCAAAAATTTTCAAAATCACCTGACATTTATTTGTATTCATTTTTGTTTTTATGACCACATAAATCCAAGTTGGCAATTAAGTTATGCAGCAATTTTTCATATATTGGCTGATGAAGTGATTACTAGGGGAGATTTAGAGTTCTCGCTGGGCTAAAGGGCATATATATGTAGACATCTCTATACGTGTATGTGTAGAACGTGTATAATTTTGATTGCCAACTTTAACTCATAATTGTTTATCGATAGTCTTAAATTTTTGGTGCACGTCTGTACGATGAGAATGAAATCAAATTTGCATGATAATTACCAGCTGTCTTCTTGTAAATGTCTAAAAATAGTAATCTAAGTGAATGTTGGATGATCATCGACACAAACAAAGCACCATACATTTTTATCACCCTACAAAAGGATCATTTCCAGATATGTTTCATATCACACAATCCTTTTGCTAATTAATCGACCCTATTTATTTACCACAAAAACAAATGTAGCTCAAAAAATGGATCAGAAAAACAAAAACTCAAAAAAACCAGCGTATTCAAGATTCTCGCAACAAGAGCTTCCGGCTTGGAAACCAATCTTAACCCCTGGATGGGCAATCACGTCGTTCATAACAATAGGTGCACTTTTTATCCCAATTGGGCTTATAGCATTATCTGCATCCGATAGGGTTGTGGAAATTGTTGATCGTTATGATGAAAGTTGTATTCCTGATGAATTTAGTAATAACGCCGAATCATTTATTCAAAATCCCGATACAAAGAAAACGTGTTTAAGGACTTTGAAGGTACCAAAAAAAATGGTTGCCCCGATCTTTGTGTATTACCAACTCGAGAACTTCTATCAAAATCATCGTAGGTATGTGATCAATCAATCCATCACTATTCTTGTTCTTCGTTTTAAAAAGTTATTACAAATTTTATTTTATTTTCAGATACGTAAAAAGTAAAAATGACAAGCAACTACGTGACCCCAAGGCTGCAAACGAAACAAAGAATTGTTACCCTGAAGCATACACTGCGGATAACAAACCAATTGTTCCTTGTGGGTTAATTGCTTGGAGTTTGTTTAACGACACCTACAAACTATCAACACGAGGCAACCCGTTAACCATTGACAAAAAGGGCATTGCTTGGAAAAGTGACACTAAAGCAAAGTTTGGGAAAGATGTGTATCCGAAAGACTTTCAAAAAGGAGGCTTGATTGGGGGCGCATCACTTGATGAGCGCATACCGGTAGGTGTACTTTTGAGTTCAATTATGGGATTTTAGGTTGTTTAAGATTGTGTAGTTTAAAGAGTAAAATAAACAGTTTTGTACAAACACTTAAGAGTGTTGGTACGCTTAAAATAAATAAGCAGATAAGCACTTCCAAACACCCTCTTAATAACTCACAAGTAACATCTTTTGGTTATGTTCCAGCTGAGCGAGCAAGAGGACCTTATTGTTTGGATGAGAACAGCAGCGTTACCAAACTTTAGAAAGCTATATGGTAAAATAAACACCGATCTAGAAGCACATGAGACAATCAAAGTTGAAGTGGAGAATAACTACAATACGTATAAATTTGGTGGGAAAAAGAAGCTTGTGCTTTCGACAACAACGTGGATTGGTGGCAAAAATGATTTTCTTGGGGTGGCGTATATTACAGTTGGTGGTATATGTTTGTTTATGGCCATAAATTTTATACTTTTGTATGTATTCCGTCCACGGCGTCTCGGGGATCCATCATATCTGTCATGGAATAGACAACCAATTGTGTGATGCCCCGATGTGTACTTTTTAGGTAGGTCGATTTATACCCTGTTTATAATATAAAGCGTATCACATTTGTTATATTGATAGTTTGCTTGGTCTTTATGGTACTCATTTCTTGAATATTATTGTGATTTCTTATCTATGAAATTCGTCTTTCACTAATAAACGTAAGAAAGAAAATGAATCTCAGGAATAGCCATTTTACCGCTGCACAATTGACGTCTTAAGTGTTTCATTCCACGTATTTGCAGCATATATGTAGGCTGCATTCTAGTCCATAGTGAAAACTAGAAGTCCAAGCGTTTCCCAATTAAAGATACAAGAAGTATGGTAGAACGAGTTCATTATAGATTTCAAATGACAACAAACGGCACAATTGCAACTTACTCCTAGCTGGCTAGCTGCATCAGCTTGCGAGGCTATTTTTATTGCTGCATGTTGGTTCAAGACCAATACAGGACGACATGCTAGTTCCTTTCTTGGGTATAAATTCAGATTGACTACGGCATTGCATGTTTTATATATAGTACGTGAAACTGCTTGGATTGTTTGCAATAAGAAATATCAAAAGCATAAAACGTCAAAGGATTAGAACTTTCGCAATAAATCATATTATTATAACATGTACACCATCACTTCAAAAAATAATCACATTACTCAGTTGAAAACCATGTTGAATCTTTAATGGTCAAACCTATTGTGTTTTTTAGTCACAATGATTCGCATTCATGTCTCGTTTACACGCTTGATCAAAAAACTGTCCATGATATGACTAGCTAGCAGAATTTTTACCACTCTAATGACTCCTATGGCTGGTGACTGCACATCATTTCTCCGGTGAACTCGATCACGAACTACATAAGATAAATGAAACCTATTAACTAACGGGTTTATCCATTAACCTGAAACAACTACTAATTTAAGTATCATCGTTAGAATACAAGTTAGAACATTTTGATAATCATGCATGTATAGTGACACTAAAAAAATATTACATAAAACGGAAAAACATAAGATCTTGCAAAAAAGTAAGTGATAGTGATATGTATACACAATCGATAAATATCTTTTGGAAAGCAAATCAAATCCTCCGATCATTACGGGAAATATATAAAGATGTCCACTTTGCGTTGAGAACATACTATACCCACGCGTAAAAACAATTATAAGTCGAAGTGACGCAAGATGTATTTTTACCTATTTTTTCAACCACAACTCTAATGGAATTATTTTTAAAATAAAAAGTTACTAGCATATTAGATAATAAAATTAAAAAGTGAGATCTCTTTTATAATAAAAGGTAAAGTATATAGTACTAGTTAAAGATTTTGTTTGGTGAAAATTTGATGCTTATTGGATTCCAAATATATTCAAATTATGATGTGTTATTCCAATATCTTTTTCTTCCAAAGATCGAGTCCATCTATACGTACTAAAGAAGGCAACTAAATACACCTTTTTTTATTGTGACAACTTTTAAAAACAAAGTAATATGCCCTCGTATCAAAATTTCAAACCTAAAAAGTTATATACCATATTTTTGGGGCGAAAAATAATTTAATGAAGTCCAACTCGTCGATAAGGTTGTTGATTTTCTTAAAAAATAGTAGTGATTGAAGTCTTTTGATTATTTAATTAAAACAAACAAGTCAAACGAAAAGAAAAAAAAGATTAAAGATTCTTTTGTCCAAGTCTCTCATAGGTGGGTTATATTTTTAAGTATTTTGTTTTTTTTTTCCATCAACACTAAAATCAGTTTTGTTAAAAAAAATAAAATAAAATCAACACTAAAATCAGTTTCTATTTGCGTTCCGGTGGCCAAGTAGTCAACCTTAAAGTGGGTTAAATGCTTTCTTTTTATTGGAAAGTAAAAGCTTTTAAATTTTATCTCTAAAAGACGAATTTGATTCTTTATTAAATTATACAATTTATAGTTATAGATTTCAGTTCATTTACATACTAGTTATAATACCCGCGCACGCGCGGGTTTTTTTAAAAAAAATTTAAATGATATATTTTTATTTATTAAAAAACAAATAATTTAATTTTTATTTTGTTTGATTTATGATTTTTAATTGTAGTTTTTTATGATTAAAGATAATCATTTAAATCTTATCTATATTTTTTGTATTTATCTTCTACTTGTATAGTATATCAACAAAACGAATTTAAAAATTATAAATTAAATAATAATTAACATATTACCTAATAAGGAAATATTCTTTTTTTTTCCAAAATGACAAAGTACCCACTAGGGGTTTTGTTTTATTATATAAGAGATTAAAAGTTTTTTTTTTCTTTTTTTTTTAATTAATAGATTATAGATTAGCCATTTATTTTCTTGATTATATAACAAATTAACTTCTATATGTTTTTTTTACAAAATTAATATCACTTAAACTGTTAATCGTAAAGCAAAAAAATTATACTATTGCGATGAGCATTTAATTATACTTTTATAGACAAACACTTTGATATACTTTCGATAATTTTTTTTGGTCGTCTTTTCACGTTTTTCATCTTTTTTTCCGTTGTTGAAACTTGCATGAGAAATCACACGTGATTAAACACTAATTTGAATATTTGAATACTCTTCATGATGGTATAGTATATTTTGTTTAACGATTAGTTTATAAGATATTTAAATTATAAAAACAATGTGTTTAATTGAATTTTTATTTTATATATTAATTAATCTCCTCCTCTTTTCTAACGAAAAAAAATGAGTTGCTGATATTTATCTCTTGATATGTTAGAAACTATTGATATATAAAAAATCTCTCCTCAAAATTATAGCAAAAATACAATCATGAACCTATAGGTATTGTTCATTAAAAACTACAAAATGAGGTTATAAAGAAAACGGGTTTGATATTTTTATAATACACCCCTAACGTAGGTGTTACTTGGTAAGATTTTTAATGATGTTTAGTTTTAACCTTAAACTAATGACAAATGACAATAAACATAGATGTATTATCTTTATTCTAACTCTTACGGTAAATTAAATAAAATATTTATTTATTATTATTATTTTTTTATTTTTTTTTAAATTATACCATTAAAAGTGGGTTTTAAATATGATCAAAATGAACTAATATTAACATATTTCTGATTTCTTTTACGATTTTATAAAATGTATTAAACGAGGAATCCAACTCTTCCGTAAACTATTGACAATAATACATGTATGTTTATACCATTAAAAGTGGGTTTTAAATACGATCAAAATGAACTAATATTACCATATTTATGATTTCTTTTACAATTTTATAAAATGTATTAAACGAGGAATCCAACCCGTGCGTTGTTGCGGCATGTCTGTACACGATACCATTGCACGTACCGGAAATACCAGTTTTCTAACGAAGGAACTGCAGTTTTTTTTATATGAAAACAGTTTTCTTTAAGTGTTTTTTATTATAAACATAGCAAAACGTTGACTAAATCAAATGTCGTATATTTACTTTTGTTCCAGTTGCTAATACATTCTACATTGTGGCAAGACCTTGACTAAATCAAAAATCGTATAAGTTAATTTGAGGGTCATAATATTTGTCGTTGGACATTATGCATAAAAATATTATAAAAGTGCCACATACAGTGTTAGAAAAGAAATATCCACTTTACATTTAACATACCATTCTAAAACGTATAACGACACAATATATCCTGCTACATTTATCGCGTACAAATAACATGTCCAGTGACCCGTAACAAATCCAACTACATTTATCGTGCACAAATGATTGCATCTTGAAATTGTTTCAAACATATTCAACAATTCGTAAATGTAGCAAAATCCATACCTAACATTTTCTGCCAGGTGAATCATCCTTTGAAGTAAATTTTCAAAATCGTCACTGCTGTCCATCTTAAATTTATAGTATACCCAACAATTCGTAAATATAGTAGCTAGTTTATATAGAAACACTTATGGTAACTTTGAATGGTCTTTCATGGTTCACAAGATTGTGTATAAGGAAAAGAAGAAAGATGACAAACATGGCACCTTGTGACTTGGTTGGGGCGTGGGAATGATGGCGATAGGGGGGGGGGGTCTCGAAGGTGTAGTAGTTTTTTGGGTTAGTATGGTTAGGGAAAATTGTAACTTCAAGGTTTGGAAACATATCTTGGCATAACCATATATGTTGGCCGGTTATGATGAGGCTTAGGAGGGGGGATACTTCAAAATTTTGAAATGTATAATGTGTTAATAGGTGTATATAATGTAAAGGTGGTGAATTGGTTAAGTTTTACATGCATGCATGAGACTTAATGCAAGTCTTAAATGATTTACGTAAAATTATGAAACCAAATGCAAATGACTTATAAAATATGCTTATGAGAGTCATAGAATACTTATTAGACGTAGACTTAACTTAGTCTAGTGACAGTATACGTTTAAAGTTTTTTTTTTGTTGCATGCGGGTTAACCTAGCAGTTACACGTTAAAGCAAGTATTCAAGTGTTCAAAGTAAAATGTTTTAAGTTTATGGTTAAATATTAACCTGAAAAATGTGAGTTGTCACAAGATGATAGGGTAAATGTAATTTTAGGCGTATTTGAGATTTGATGATTTTGAAGATTTCAGTTTGCTTTGTAGCAGCTCTTGAAGGTGATGGGGTCTCCAAGGTGTAGTAGTTTTTTGGGTTAGTATGGTTAGGGAAAATTGTAACTTCAAGGTTTGGAAACATATCTTGGCATAACCATATATGTTGGCCGGTTATGATGAGGCTTAGGAGGGGGGATACTTCAAAATTTTGAAATGTATAATGTGTTAATAGGTGTATATAATGTAAAGGTGGTGAATTGGTTAAGTTTTACATGCATGCATGAGACTTAATGCAAGTCTTAAATGATTTACGTAAAAATTATGAAACCAAATGCAAATGACTTATAAAATATGCTTATGAGAGTCATAGAATACTTATTAGACGTAGACTTAACTTAGTCTAGTGACAGTATACGTTTAAAGTTTTTTTTCGTTGCATGCGGGTTAACCTAGCAGTTACACGTTAAAGCAAGTATTCAAGTGTTCAAAGTAAAATGTTTTAAGTTTATGGTTAAATATTAACCTGAAAAATGTGAGTTGTCACAAGATGATAGGGTAAATGTAATTTTAGGCGTATTTGAGATTTGATGATTTTGAAGATTTCAGTTTGCTTTGTAGCAGCTCTTGAAGGCTCATATGTGTTCACAGGTGTGACTTTTATATTGTTTTTAGAGCATTACATATGGCCGTATATTTTTTATTCTATGTCATCTGAGTAGGCTATTGTCAGAGTTCTTTCGTAGTGTTACATGTGTTTTGTGTTCATAGGATAAGGGAAGAGGTTGTGATGGTAGTCGATAGCTGTTTTTTAGGGTATTGTATCAATTGTTATTTGGTTTGTTATAAATTGTAGAGGTTAAAATGTATTCTATCATTTGGATTATTGTGTGGCTGTTATTGTTCCTTTAATTTTTTGTGCTTACATCGGCTGACGTATTTGGTATTATGCATGCAGTCAGGTTTGATGGGAAGTGGTGACGATCAAGAAAAAGTAATATGTGGTGATAATTGGTAATTGCATTCATAGGTGCTATATAAAAATAAAGCATAACATCGAGGCCACCAAAAAACAATTTAGCCAAGACTAATCCTTAATAAAATAAAGCATCCGCGTTACAGTGGCTATAACCACGTCTAACAGCACTATGTTTCACGGGTTCGATCAAGCAATTAGTCTAAGCAAACGGAAACATATACCCAAATATTCAGAACTACTACACAAAAACAAAAACAACAACACGTAACAAAGCATGTTAAATCAACAACCAATCTTACAACAAACCATATATATAACAATCAAAAAGCTGCATTGAAGTTTAGCCACAATGTAAACATCACTTACTTGTATGTAAAATCAAAGAAACGATCATTAGATACAGGTGATTGGATTAATAAATTTTCAAGGCATACATGTGGCATAAATAGTAACTTAAGGTGAAGTGTTGTGGTGCTTTATATAATCTTAAGCTTCACAGCGTACTGCTTTAAGATTATATCGTGCACACTCAACAGTTCTTGTTAAATTTTAGATTCGATTAAACGTTTCAAGTACAACAATGAAAACGGGCGGAATTTAATCTATTAAACTTAATCGGTTTGTTTAGTTTTTAAAATTGTATAAATTTTATTTCTTACAATTATTTTTTACCTATTTTTTGGTTTTTTTTCTTCAAGAATTTCACAGAGATTAAGAAATTGTAATATTTACGCTAAAATTTTATGCTTCATCTAAATTATTAGATAATTATAGATGGCATTTAAAAGGCTTCGCCACAACATGCGGTAGCCAAATTACTTGTTATATAATAAAGTGTTTTGCTATATACAATGCTCACCGGGTAATGTTCAAAAATCATTTATTAACTTATTATTTCCATATTTAAGATAGTTACTCATCATATTCTTTCCTTAATTGATTTATTTTTAACTTATACACAAAACATCCATTATTAATCATGAATGCAATCAAAAGTTTTACGTATTTCAAAATTCAACTTAAATATGAAAATAGCATGTTAATTAAAACCCTTATAAATTTTGGGAGGTGATTTGCATAATTTTTTTTTTATTGGCACACTCATAGTACAAGTAATCAAAGCAGGATGTAAATATGATATAACTGTGTGATGCAGTCTTTGAAATGCTCCTATAAAAAATAAAAATATGTAAATCAATTCCCATAAAGTTTACGCATTGCCCAAACATTATATAGCAAAACTCTATAATAACTTAAATACCAAAAAGGTAGTGTACATGAATGGACTTGTTGGTAGCTGGTACAAGATTCCCCAAAATATAAGGGCAGTTTTCCATTTGCCACGAACATTAGGTACCCTTAATTTGATTTGTTTAAGGCTAAATTAGTTGTCAACTTGCCCTTCAAAACTCCCAAAGGATACAAGTCAGCTGCGAGTTTAAGCTTCATATTTTAATTCCATAAAAACTTGGATCATAATTATAGAATCTTTTATGTAATTCGGAGAGACTCGTTAATTATAGCCTACTTTAGGGATGAGCAAAAGAACCAAAGAACCGGAACCGGACCGAGAACCAGACCGGAACCATGAAGAACTGAACAGGAACCAGAACCAATGGTTCCAGTTCCGGTTCTTGATTTTGAGATTTTTCGGTTCTTGAGTCGGTTCGGATCAGTTCCACCGGTTCTTGGTTCTGGAACCAAATATCCAATAATTATAAAAATATTTAATTTTTTTTTTTACTTCTTAGCAAAATATTAATCAAATCCTATGTATCATTAAAAAATAATAATAATAAAAATAAAATAAAATAAAATAAAACCCTACTAGCCATCAAGCCAAACACTTTAAACCTTAATCTTTAATTTACTAAAACATCCACAAATCAATAATTAATCTAAACCTAATAACATTCCAAGGTCATTCATCATAATTTTTAATTTACTAGACCCTTATAGAACTCGCTTGTCAACACCGATTGTTGAAGCTTTGATTTGCACCTAAGATTTGGTGAGAAAGTCGAGAACGCAAATTAATTGGGATGATGTTAAAGATCTTATTAAAGACGATGAGAATGTCAAGGATATGGAAGAACAATTAGAGAAACTAACCAGAAAAGACAAAGAGAAACTGATGAGACGAAAAATGTTACGTTTTTAGGGGTCAGTTTGAGTCTTAATTCGTATATTATTTGATCGGATTTCACCCAAAGTCGTTTCTTTTCTCATTTTAGGTACTTTTGAGGAGAAAATCACAAAAGAAGCATTTTTGGTCGTTTTCGGAGTGAAAAAGTGCGGAAAACAACAAAATCTCAAAAGACCCTAAAGTGCACAGAAGGTGACAGCGTCACACGCTTCAACGTGACGACGTCAGGAACAAATGAAGTGAAGAAATTGGAAGTTACTCATGANACTTTTCCTCATCTATATTTGTTTTGTAAATTGTAGGAGTTAGATATTTTCATTTTGTCAATAAGGTGTATGTCGTTTGTATGTGTAAATGTATGCATGTCAGATTATTCGGAGAGAGCCGGGTACAGATTATTGAACTATATTTTAACAAAATAAATACTTCAAATTTGTAGATCCTAATAAGTTATATTGAACTATATATATTTTACTGGACTTAACTAGAACGAGTGAACGTGCAAGATTATCTGGAGAGAGCGGAGTTCTAACTCATGTATATGCGCCCTAATCGGGGTATATATCTCCATAACCATTTTTCCATTATTACTATAACCACCTTTAATCAGTACCGTAGTTGAGCGAACGGAGGTTTTGTGCAAAAGAGTATACGATAATTAAATGCGATGGTCAAAAATATATTATACCAACTATTGAAACCAGAAACATAGTATATTTTGATGATATATTTTAAGTCTTAACAAATATTTATAAGATAAGATTGTATGTCGTTAGCATTGTTGGAAATGAATGAATTTTGAAGTCCCAAATAACGTTGCATATATTTTGAGGTTTCTAATTAAAGTTTGAGGCACACTTCGCATACCTTCATGCTTTTAATGTATGCAAAGCTAGTAAGGTTTGAACATGAAACTTCTTCTTTTAAGCTCATGATGCTTTCTTTTTACAGGACTCAACTAACCTACCAAAAGCAAGCTTCACACGACTCGTCACTCATCACAACCAACCAAACTATATTTTCCTGATGGAACTTAGCCAACCAAAAAATAATGCTTCACACAACTCAACCAACCGGCCAAACTGCATTTTATATAAGCGTGTATGTAAAAACTAAACCCAAAATGGAATATGGCCTTTCCTCGTGTTTCCAGTTAACGTATGCATGTTGTTCAACTTATATTATTTCTGTAAAGATAAATAACTGCTCCTTAGATTGAGCACGTGTTAGTTCCTCCGGACTTGATAAGTAACATCCTTCGAACACTTAACATAGATGAAAAAAGAAAACGTGTTAGCCTCGCCCTGGGTTTGACACCAAGATCAAGCCCTGACGTGAGAGTAAGTATAAGCTCAAGCCCAAAGGCAAAGTAATAAATATGAGTAAATGCTTACCGAATAATTTAGTTGAACATTAAATGAGGTTGGTGTATTTATACTACCCCCAACCATTGTATCTGACAACATAAGGAAATGACGAGCCAAGCTGTGCCTAGCCTAGGTGTTAGGTAGGGATGGCAACGGGGCGATGAATGTCGGGGATTGTACTTCCCATCCCCATCCCCGTTTTACACTCTCCATCCCCATCCCCGTCCCCATCCCCATCGGGGAATTGCTTTACATTCCCATTCCCATCCCCAATGGGGATCGGGGATCCCCGCGGGGATTCATGGATTTTCACCCTTATGAAATAACATAAAAATTCTACGAACTCGTCAAAAATATAAAGAATTTTGACTAATAAAGTACCTCAACAAACGTAAACATAGTTATATTAATAACAATTTCAATTCAACTTTAAATCATCGTAAACATTGTAACATCAAATATAATATAAAAACAATATGTATCATATGTGTGTATTTAGACAAAATAGGTAAGTAATATGTAATTGTTACTTATACTTCTAAATCTAAATGTGTTTGATCCTATAAATATCACATATGCATATAAACATACATGTCGATACTCATAAACATATGTACATGTACATATACAAGTTAATCGAGTATGGATAAAACATATAAATTTTAAATACTTATACACTACAAAGATCGGGGTCTGGTTCGGGGATTTATGTTATCCCCATCCCGTTTTAATATTTCAGGGGATTCCCAATCCCCATCCCCATGCCCATCCCCAGTCAACTCGGGGATTCCCCAGTCAAATCGGGTTTGGGGATCGGGTCTTCATCGGGTACGGATTTTTTTGCCATCCCTATTGTTAGGTGTCAGTCCACGTGAGAGACAATATCCTGCAATATCTAAGTTAGACGGCTCAAGTATGATCCTTAGTACAGACTACTGTGTAAAAAGGGTCTTTTTGATAAAAGAGTGCTCAATCTCTGTTATGATCATCCGGCCTGTATTTTTTCAGACCAGCGAAAGACTCGTGAAGACATTTATCGTCCGGCAAGAGTAGGCGTACACAAACGATTTCCATTGCTTGTATTTAATATTTTGTGAAATAGGAGAAATGTTCGTTGATTTAAGTGTCGAGACAAAGAAAACATCACAATCACAAAATCTTATCGGTTCTTGTGTTCACTAGTGTATGAATATTATTACGATCTCTAGAACCAAAGGAGGATCATTTTTGCATGCGATATGTCTGCATGCAAAATAACAAAAAAAATATGTTTACCTAAAAGTAATGCCAGTTTGCCACATCGTAGGAGATCTCCTATTGATTTATATTCCTTTCCCACTAAAACAAGCATTTCCGTCCACTGTTTCATGTGGCAAATATATATACTTAGTTTATATAAATAAATATATAGATGATTTTATTACTATTTCAAAGATATGGTGGATTCAAATAAGTACAATCGTTTATATGTGAGAGTACGTGATAAATAGTATGCATGGGTGATATGGTGATTGATCATCGATCATCGATGTGTATAACGTAATATGTGTGGTATATAACTATATATACTGGGCAATAGAGATACCATATCGTCATTGTCATTACTATCTATGCTATTTTTAAAACAAAAATAGTAAAAGTGAAAAGTGAAAACTCAAAAAAGTAAAATATATATATATATATATATATATATATATATATATATATATATATATATATATATATATATATATATATATATATATATATATATATATATATATATATATATATATATATATATATATATATATATATATATATATCCAGTGAGAAGAAAACTTATAATGAGAAGGATGAGAAATAACTATAATCACATATTTGAAATGCATCGACTTGAATTAGATGTATCTCTATTCATTTAGATGTATCCTAATTAGTTTCAAAAGTAATTTTGAAGTGAATACGATGCAAAATAGTACTTACAACAAATTTGACCCGCAGATGATGAAAAATACATAGGATTTTCCTAACTTGCTAAAATGCATCCAATATACGTATATGCATCTAATTTTTAGTTAAAAAATATATTATGGTGCATCTAAAAGATTAGAGATGCATCTAATTCAAGTTGATGCATCTCTAATATGTGGTTAAAGTTATTTCTCATCCTTCTCATTTTAAGAGTTCTTCTCATTTGATCCTAAGTCTATATAATATATGTTGAAACAATTAATTACCATCAATTTCAACTATGGTGGAAGATTGAAGATATCTCTCTTGATAGCATCAATGATGTCCTTACCCTTGCAAGTCATTCGAACCTTGCTCCTAAGCTCTCCAAAGTGTTCGATGNNNNTATATATATATATATATATATATATATATATCCAGTGAGAAGAAAACTTATAATGAGAAGGATGAGAAATAACTATAATCACATATTTGAAATGCATCGACTTGAATTAGATGTATCTCTATTCATTTAGATGTATCCTAATTAGTTTCAAAAGTAATTTTGAAGTGAATACGATGCAAAATAGTACTTACAACAAATTTGACCCGCAGATGATGAAAAATACATAGGATTTTCCTAACTTGCTAAAATGCATCCAATATACGTATATGCATCTAATTTTTAGTTAAAAAATATATTATGGTGCATCTAAAAGATTAGAGATGCATCTAATTCAAGTTGATGCATCTCTAATATGTGGTTAAAGTTATTTCTCATCCTTCTCATTTTAAGAGTTCTTCTCATTTGATCCTAAGTCTATATAATATATGTTGAAACAATTAATTACCATCAATTTCAACTATGGTGGAAGATTGAAGATATCTCTCTTGATAGCATCAATGATGTCCTTACCCTTGCAAGTCATTCGAACCTTGCTCCTAAGCTCTCCAAAGTGTTCGATGCTGTGATACAATCCACTTTTTGGATCCTATGGCGCTTCAGAAATGATTCTTTATTTTCTTCGACAAGACCGAATAGAAGTCTCATCCTAAATGATGACAAACTTTACTCTTTTAATTGGATATCAAATAGGCTTCGTAAAGCATCTTTTAATTGGATAGAGTGGCTCTCGAATCCTTGTAACGCTCTATCCAACCCCTTGTAATTGTTTGCCTAGCTCCTTGTTAGGTTCTTAATTCATCCTGCTGTTCAAAAAAAGAACTATCAATTTCAACTATTAATACACATATGGTTAAAAAGGAAACTATTAATACACACCGAAAACCGGGTTGACCTAGGACGCTTCAAACTTTGCGGCTTGACCCGGTTTATATTGACCTGTTTTTCGACCGGAACGGTTCAACCGGTTGAACCACCCGGGTCGAACCGGGTTTCAAAACATTATGTTTAATCCCCAAATTCTCAAACTTTTATTATTTTTCGTTTATAACTCATAAACGTTTTTTATCGCAAAAAATATCTGACGCTATAAAATCCGTTTTTATATCCTGATACTCGTCTAGAATTACTAAAATGGAAATCATTAAAACTGTAAAAGCCGTAAAATATTCACAATCGAATTAATTTTGTTTTACGTTGGAAAACTTACACATCCTTGCGAAATATCAGTGTATATAGAGTCATTTGGTGTTCATCTTGATTTCGAAACTTCGTCAACCTCGCTACTTTTTTCGAAACTTCGTCAACCTCACTACTTTTTTATTTATTTATTATTTATTTATTTATTTTGTGTGTGTGTGATCATGCTTCCTTAAACCTAGAAACGCCTCTGCTTACTTGTTATGTACTATGAAATGAACCGACCTAGATCCAGAGAGGTATCGGAAGGGTGTGCAATATGTGCCGTCGAACAAGTCCTCCACTTTTTATTAGGTTTGCTTACAAATATGTATAATATTAAATATATATGAGTCATATAATTCAAGTTTAAATGCAATTCCTTTTTATGTTACAAGTGTAATAGGGTCTTTTTGTTGTTATTGCCTAGGGTCACCGAAAACCACGAGACGGCTCTGCTGGAGCATATAAAAATCAAGTCATTTTTTTCTCGGTCTATCTTGATTCATGATTGGCCAGCACTCAATCTATTGCAATATGTTAGCGAAATTGAATTCCAATTTGGTCATATATCATATACGTCTAACATAACACTTCAAGTAGAATCCAAGAAATATGTGGATTTAAACGTTTGAAATACGAGTTTGTGAAACGTATATGTTAGGAAGTTGTCAAGACTAACAATAATCATCATAGTTTGGTTAATCGTATATGTTAGGAAGTTGTCAAGACTAATAATAATCATCATAATTTGGTTACTCGTATATGTTAGGATGTTGTCAAGACTAATACTAATCATCATAGTTTGGTAAATCAAGCCATCAAGCATATTACATTGACAATAAGTGATGTTGACGATGATAGTGTTAGTTATAATAAAACTTCATATCTTTTTTAATTTATAAGTTGGTTAAAAAGTCGGAAACGATGGTTAAAAAATGTAAAATGTATATACAGTGCAACAACAACATAAACAGTCCTTTCAGAGCGGGGTATATTGTTGTTGTAAAAACAACTTTGGGTAAAACATTTGACTATACTATTAAGATCTAGTCTTGACACTAAAATAGATCATAGGAAAGTTTTAAAAAGAATATGAATAAGGTAAAAAAATATATACTATATATTTTGGTTATTAAAAATGTTTAAAAAAAATATGGTATCGACATAAGTCCAACCAGGAATATGGATTTAGAATGGAGCCCACAAAAAGATTTCGTTGGGACTCCTAAATCTTCACTTTCTTATTCAATGCCTGTTTTTCACTCGTAAATGATGGAATTTTGTGCAACAAAATATATATTTATTTTGTAAGGTTTTAAGGTTTCATGTCATCGTTTTTATTGTAGTGACGTGGAAACTAATAAATCGCGAATGTTGACACGCTTATTAGATGAATAACACCCACTTTTTAACCTGGAAATAAAGACACTATGAAAAGATTTGCGCCATTTATAAATTTAAAGTAGTGCAATATTCGATCCAGATAATGTAATGTAATATTAAAAAAAAAGAAAAAAAAGAAAAAAAAAGGTTACAATTGAACTCTTATTTTCGTGAATGCTACTAATTTTCAGATAAAAGTCATTCAAAGACAAATTTGTGTAATCGAAATAGAAACACCGGAAAAAAAAAAGAATTATAGGTTGAATAGTTTATTAAATCATAGACTATAAAAAATATAATGTAAGAAAACACATCATTTTAAGAGTAATGTAAAACTGAATTTACGTTTTCTTTATAAATACTTTTAAGAGACTACTACTCATACTGTCTTGTCTTCTTTTGGCAAAAAAAGACCACATGGTCCTTAAGATCTTAAATTTTCACCCACAATATATGGTTGAATTTCGTCACGATTTTGGGACCATAAGGAAGTTAAGTTGTCGGGTTTTGACCATTCCACTCAATTCACTCGTTCAAAATAACCAATAATTACATTTATATTAAAGGCTTAGTGGAAAATGAAAACACATAGAAAGATATTCATTAGAAACTCACAGATTATGATGTCGGGAAAAACATTGTTCATCTATACTTGGTGACTTTATGTGATTCTTAAAAAAAGAAAAAAGAAAAAAGAAAGAAAAGCAAGCTAGTTTTGATCAATATGTTAGCCATTCTCTTTGCTAACGTGAGGTTGTATGGCTCCTCGTTACTAAGGCGATAGAGCATGTGGGCTAGACTCGCTGGAACATGATCCCTGTTACACGCGAGAGACAAGACATTTTCACGAAGAAGGAGTTTCAATTTTTGAGATCGGGAAGAATTTCTATATGTACAGTTGAGCGTTAATTCATCTCTCATAAGTTGAAACAAATATAATATTTGCATTCGTGAAGTCGTGAGTCATATATTTTAATCCACGTGAAAAGATTACTATAAAAATGAGGCTACCTAGCTGGACTATCGATCATCTTATTCGTAGGTCGTCAAGTTTTTCCATTTACCACGTATGATCTCATGGCGGGCACAGTCAATTGACTAGAAGTCAACCATTCTTTTTTTCTTTTTTTCTTTTTTTCTTTTCTTTCTAATTTACCTCATTGAAATATTATCCACGAACGAATCACGATATGATCATATCCCCCAAATCTCTCGAATCCCACACTCTCGTTATTTTCAAACAAATATAAAAATATACATTGAGTAAATAATACTTTATAATAAAATTTTGGTAAGGAGTCGAAAGATGTAGATGAACTGATGAATTTTGCATGATTTCGCATGTTGCATATTAAGAACTAATAAGTGTACTTGTTACACTTTGACGGTATTTTTAGGATATCTTAGAGATCATGTTCAATTTATGTATGTTTAGTGCTCAACATGATAAAACACGCCACTAAAAAGATTCTTGGGTTTCTTGTACGTTTCATTGTTTAGTGAAATCTAGCTTTGACTATCGACTTCACGTACGTAGTTACATACTCTATTGATTACCAAGAGTCCTTGCTATTCCATAACTATTAAGGCGACATGCATTCGCTTCAACATCTACATATATTACTATATTAGGTGGTCCTAACACGATCTTGCAACTTTTTGGTCGTCGTGTTCATTCATTGTTCAAACCTATCACGACAAATATGAATTAAACAAAACGTGGTTTGGGGTATCTATTTGGCACGAATATCTTTTAGATCGAGTTACACTTTTTGTGTCAAAAAATAATCCATCCGTCAAGAACTACATTTTCATGTAATCAGGTCATTTCTAACCTATAATTCAAATTCCAGGTTTGTCTTATAATAAATGTCAAATTCCAAGTTCTAATCAGAGATGCATTCGAGGAAATGGGAGGTGTGCTATCGCACAGAGTCTCAAAATTTAAAAAGTCTCAAAATATAAATCCTTTTATATATTTTAGGGCCTCAAAAATTTAATTTCAACTTCAAAATGTTCATGATATATGAAATTATGTTCTAAATATTTGTTAAACTCGTCTTAAAGTGGTCGAGAGTGACGACGAACTTATTAAAATATAAAGCTAGATGGTTGCAATAAATCTTTATCGTCATATTTATGCATCATGAAATTTTTTGCACAGGGTCTCCGCTAACTTAGCTAGACGTTGGTTTTAACCAATAAAATTTTTACTAAGGGGGTGTTTGATTTCTATTTAATTGACATAATATGAAAAAAACTGAATTAATTAAGTCATATGAAAACTGTTTGTTTGNAAATTGTAGGAGTTAGATATTTTCATTTTGTCAATAAGGTGTATGTCGTTTGTATGTGTAAATGTATGCATGTCAGATTATTCGGAGAGAGCCGGGTACAGATTATTGAACTATATTTTAACAAAATAAATACTTCAAATTTGTAGATCCTAATAAGTTATATTGAACTATATATATTTTACTGGACTTAACTAGAACGAGTGAACGTGCAAGATTATCTGGAGAGAGCGGAGTTCTAACTCATGTATATGCGCCCTAATCGGGGTATATATCTCCATAACCATTTTTCCATTATTACTATAACCACCTTTAATCAGTACCGTAGTTGAGCGAACGGAGGTTTTATGCAAAAGAGTATACGATAATTAAATGCGATGGTCAAAAATATATTATACCAACTATTGAAACCAGAAACATAGTATATTTTGATGATATATTTTAAGTCCTAACAAATATTTATAAGATAAGATTGTATGTCGTTAGCATTGTTGGAAATGAATGAATTTTGAAGCCCCAAGTATATAACGTTGCATATATTTTGAGGTTTCTAATTAAAGTTTGAGGCACACTTCGCATACCTTCATGCTTTTAATGTATGCAAAGCTAGCAAGGTTTGAACATGAAACTTCTTCTTTTGAGTTCATGATGCTTTCTTTTTACAGGACTCAACTAACCTACCAAAAGCAAGCTTCACACGACTCGTCACTCATCACAACCAACCAAACTATATTTTCCTGATGGAACTTAGCCAACCAAAAAATAATGCTTCACACAACTCAACCAACCGGCCAAACTGCATTTTATATAAGCGTGTATGTAAAAACTAAACCCAAAATGGAATATGGCCTTTCCTCGTGTTTCCAGTTAACGTATGCATGTTGTTCAACTTATATTATTTCTGTAAAGATAAATAACTGCTCCTTAGATTGAGCACGTGTTAGTTCCTCCGGACTTGATAAGTAACATCCTTCGAACACTTAACATAGATGAAAAAAAAAAACGTGTTAGCCTCGCCCTGGGTTTGACCCCAAGATCAAGCCCTGACGTGAGAGTAAGTATAAGCTCAAGCCCAAAGGCAAAGTAATAAATATGAGTAAATGCTTACCGAATAATTTAGTTGAACATTAAATGAGGTTGGTGTATTTATACTACCCCAACCATTGTATCTGACAACATAAGGAAATGACGAGCCAAGTTGTGCCTAGCCTAGGTGTTAGACTGTTAGGTGTCAGTCCACGTGAGAGACAATATCCTGCAATATCCAGGTTAGACGGCTCAAGTATGATCCTTAGTACAGACTACTGTGTAAAAAGGGTCTTCTTGAAAAAAGAGTGCTCAATCTCTGTTATGATCATCCGGCCTGTCCGCCTGTATTTTTTCAGGCCAGCGAAAGACTCGTGAAGACATTTATCGTCCGGCAAGAGTAGGCGTACACAAACGATTTCCATTGCTTGTATTTAATATTTTGTGAAATAGGAGAAATGTTCGTTGATTTAAGTGTCGAGACAAAGAAAACATCACAATCACAAAATCTTATCGGTTCTTGTGTTCACTAGCGTATGAATATTATTACGATCTCTAGAACCAAAGGAGGATCATTTTTACATGCGATATGTCTGCATGCAAAATAACAAAAAAAATATGTTTACCTAAAAGTAATGCCAGTTTGCCACATCGTAGGAGATCTCATATTGATTTATATTCCTTTCCCACTTAAACAAGCATTTCCGTCCACTGTTTCATGTGGCAAATATATATACTTAGTTTATATGGGAATGGATCTAGTAAGAAGAAAAAATAAAATGAGAAGAGTGAGAAAAGTTTCCAACCACACAATTCAAATAAGAGGGAGAAATTTATGGGGAGATGCATCTATTTTTGTAGGTGCATCTCAAATGTGTGGTTGTGGTTTCTTCTCATCCTTCTCATTTTAGTTTTTCTTCTCATTTGATCCTAACTCTAGTTTATATAAATAAATATATAGATGATTTTATTACTACTTCAAAGATATGGTGGATTCAAATAAGTACAATCGTTTATATGTGAGAGTACGTGATAAATAGTATGCATGGGTGATATGGTGATTGATCATCGATCATCGATGTGTATAACGTAATATGTGTGGTATATACTATACTGGGCAATAGAGATGCCATATCTTCATTGTCATTACCATCTATGCTATTTATAAAACAAAAATAGTAAAAGTGAAAAGTGAAAACTCAAAAAAGTAAAATATGAAAAGAAAAAAAAAAAAAAAATTTAAAATGCTGAAACAATTAATTACCATCAATTTTAACTATGGTGGAAGATTGAAGATATCTCTCTTGATAGCATCAATGATGTCCTTACCCTTGCAAGTCATTCGAACCTTGCTCCTAAGCTCTCCAAAGTGTTCGATGTTGTGGTACAATCCACTTTTTGGATCCTATGGCGCTTCAGAAATGATTCTTTATTTTCTTCGACAAGACCGAATAGAAGTCTCATCCTAAATGATGTCAAACTTTACTCTTTTAATTGGATATCAAAGAGGCTTCGTAAAGCATCTTTTAATTGGATAGAGTGGCTCTCGAATCCTTGTAACGCTCTATCCAACCCCTTGTAATTGTTTGCCTAGCTCCTTGTTAGGTTCTTAATTCATCCTGTTGTTCAAAAAAAGAACTATCAATTTCAACTATTAATACACATATGGTTAAAAAGGAAACTATTAATACAGACCGAAAACCGGGTTGACCTAGGACGCTTCAAACTTTGCGGCTTGACCCGGTTTATATTGACCTGTTTTTCGACCGGAACGGTTCAACCGGTTGAACTACCCGGGTCGAACCGGGTTTCAAAACATTATGTTTAATCCCCAAATCCTCAAACTTTTATTATTTTTCGTTTATAACTCATAAACGTTTTTTATCACAAAAAATATCTGACGCTATAAAATCCGGTTTTATATCCTGATACTCGTCTAGTATTACTAAAATGGAAATGATTAAAACTGTAAAAGCCGTAAAATATTCACAATCGAATTAATTTTGTTTTACGTTGGAAAACTTGCACATCCTTGCGAAATATCAGTGTATATAGTCATTTGGTGTTCATCTTGATTTCGAAACTTCGTCAACCTCGCTACTTTTTTCGAAACTTCGTCAACCTCACTACTTTTTTATTTATTTATTTATTTATTTATTTATTTATTTTTGTGTGTGTGTGATCATGCTTCCTTAAACCTAGAAACGCCTCTGCTTACTTGTTATGTACTATGAAATGAACCGACCTAGAACCAGAGAGGTATCAGAGGGGTGTGCAATAGGTGCCGTCGAACAAGTCCTCCACTTTTTATTAGTTTTGCTTACAAATATGTATAATATTAAATATATATGAGTTATATAATTCAAGTTTAAATGCAATTTCTTTTTATGTTACAAGTGTAATAGGGTCTTTTTGTTGTTACTGCCTAAAGTCACCGAAAACCACGAGACGGCTCTGCTGGAGCATATAAAAATCAAGTCATTTTTTTCTTGGTCTATTTTGATTCATGATTGGCCAGCACTCAATCTATTGCAATATGTTAGCGAAATTGAATTCCAATTTGGTCATATATCGTATACGTCTAACATAACACTTCAAGTAGAATCCATGAAATATGTGGATTTAAACGTTTGAAATGCGAGTTTGTGAAACGTATATGTTAGGAAGTTGTCAAGACTAATACTAATCATCATAGTTTGGTAAATCAAGCCATCAAGCATATTACATTGACAATAAGTGATGTTGACGATGATAGTGTTAGTTATAATAAAACTTCATATCTTTTTTAATTTATAAGTTGGTTAAAAAGTCGGAAACGATGGTTAAAAAATGCGAAATGTATATACAATGCAACAACAACATAAACAGTCCTTTCAGAGCGGGGTATATTGTTGTTGTAAGAGCATCCACAATGCTCCAAGTCTTCAATGACTTGAAGCATTTAATGCATTAAATGCATACTATAGTTATTAGCTAAAGCTTTTGTGAAAGACTTGGTGTATGTCAAGTCTTTGTGAAAAGCTTTTCAAAAAGTCATTGATGTAATGCAAAAAACCACTTCTAAAAGGCTTTTTAGAATAGGAAAAAGCTTTTGCAATTTTATCCATTGGGGGTGCTCTAAAAACAACTTTGGGTAAAACATTTGACTATACTATTAAGATCTAGTCTTGACACTAAAATAGATCATAGGAAAGTTTTAAAAAGAATATGAATAAGGTAAAAAAAATATATACTATATATTTTGGTTATTAAAAATGTTTAAAAAAATATGGTATCGACATAAGTCCAACCAGGAATATGGATTTAGAATGGAGCCCACAAAAAGATTTCGTTGGGACTCCTAAATCTTCACTTTCTTATTCAATGCCTGTTTTTCACTCGTAAATGATGGAATTTTGTGCAACAAAATATATATTTATTTTGTAAGGTTTTAAGGTTTCATGTCATCGTTTTTATTGTAGTGACGTGGAAACTAATAAATCGCGAATGTTGACACGCTTATTAGATGAATAACACCCACTTTTTAACCTGGAAATAAAGACACTATGAAAAGATTTGCGCCATTTATAAATTTAAAGTAGTGCAATATTCGATCCAGATAATGTAATGTAATATTAAAAAAAAAGAAAAAAAAGAAAAAAAAAGGTTACAATTGAACTCTTATTTTCGTGAATGCTACTAATTTTCAGATAAAAGTCATTCAAAGACAAATTTGTGTAATCGAAATAGAAACACCGGAAAAAAAAAAGAATTATAGGTTGAATAGTTTATTAAATCATAGACTATAAAAAATATAATGTAAGAAAACACATCATTTTAAGAGTAATGTAAAACTGAATTTACGTTTTCTTTATAAATACTTTTAAGAGACTACTACTCATACTGTCTTGTCTTCTTTTGGCAAAAAAAGACCACATGGTCCTTAAGATCTTAAATTTTCACCCACAATATATGGTTGAATTTCGTCACGATTTTGGGACCATAAGGAAGTTAAGTTGTCGGGTTTTGACCATTCCACTCAATTCACTCGTTCAAAATAACCAATAATTACATTTATATTAAAGGCTTAGTGGAAAATGAAAACACATAGAAAGATATTCATTAGAAACTCACAGATTATGATGTCGGGAAAAACATTGTTCATCTATACTTGGTGACTTTATGTGATTCTTAAAAAAAGAAAAAAGAAAAAAGAAAGAAAAGCAAGCTAGTTTTGATCAATATGTTAGCCATTCTCTTTGCTAACGTGAGGTTGTATGGCTCCTCGTTACTAAGGCGATAGAGCATGTGGGCTAGACTCGCTGGAACATGATCCCTGTTACACGCGAGAGACAAGACATTTTCACGAAGAAGGAGTTTCAATTTTTGAGATCGGGAAGAATTTCTATATGTACAGTTGAGCGTTAATTCATCTCTCATAAGTTGAAACAAATATAATATTTGCATTCGTGAAGTCGTGAGTCATATATTTTAATCCACGTGAAAAGATTACTATAAAAATGAGGCTACCTAGCTGGACTATCGATCATCTTATTCGTAGGTCGTCAAGTTTTTCCATTTACCACGTATGATCTCATGGCGGGCACAGTCAATTGACTAGAAGTCAACCATTCTTTTTTTCTTTTTTTCTTTTTTTCTTTTCTTTCTAATTTACCTCATTGAAATATTATCCACGAACGAATCACGATAAATGATCATATCCCCCAAATCTCTCGAATCCCACACTCTCGTTATTTTCAAACAAATATAAAAATATACATTGAGTAAATAATACTTTATAATAAAATTTTGGTAAGGAGTCAAAAGATGTAGATGAACTTTGCATGATTTCGCATGTTGCATATTAAGAACTAATAAGTGTATACTTGTTACACTTTGACGGTATTTTTAGGATATCTTAGAGATCATGTTCAATTTATGTATGTTTAGTGCTCAACATGATAATACACGCCACTAAAAAGATTCTTGGGTTTCTTGTACGTTTCATTGTTTAGTGAAATCTAGCTTTGACTATCGACTTCACGTACGTAGTTACATAACTATTTAAGGCGACATGCATTTGCTTCAACATCTACATATATTACTATATTAGGTGGTCCTAACACGATCTTGCAACTTTTTGGTCGTCGTGTTCATTGTTCAAACCTATCACGACAAATATGAATTAAACAAAACGTGGTTTGGGGTATCTATTTGGCACGAATATCTTTTAGATCGAGTTACACTTTTTGTGTCTAAAAATAATCCATCCGTCAAGAACTATATTTTCATGTAATTAGGTCATTTCTAACCTATAATTCAAATTCCAGGCTTGTCTTTTAATAAATGTCAAATTCCAAGTTTTAATAGAGATGCATTCGAGAATGTGGGAGGTGTGCTATCGCACAGAGTCTTAAAATTTTAAGGATCTCAAAATATAAATCTTTTTATATATTTTAGGGCCTCAAAATTTACTTTCAACTTCAAAATATTCACGATATATGAAATTATGTTCTACATATTTGTTAAACTCGTTTTAAAGTGGTCGAGAGTGACGACGAACTTATTAAAATATAAAGCTAGATGGTAGCAATAAATCTTTATCGTCATATTTATGCATCATGAAATTTTTTGCACAGGGTCTCCGCTAACTTAGCTAAGACGTTAGGGCCTGTTTGTTTAATTTTTTTCATTAAGTCACGTTAATTAACAGATGACTTAATGGAGACAACCTCAGTTTTATTACTTAATATTTTCAGTCATCTTTCTCTAATAAGTCACAAACAAACAGTTTTCATATGACTTAATTAATTCAGTTTGTTTCATATTAAGTCAATTAAGTAGACTTAATTAATTCAGTTTTTTTCATATTAAGTTAAATGTATATATATTATTGGTTGACAATAACTTTTTTAAAGTTGTGTGTCACATATCTAAGAGCACTAGGTGCAATTCGCCGAGACCCCTCGCCGTTCCTAGTTGGCACCTCGCCGAGCTCGCCGTTGCACTGGCACCCGCTCCTCACGCCTCGCCGTTTCCCATCTACTCGTCTGCACGACGAGGTAATTCGTCTGACAATTTGTCAGGTTTCTTTCATTTTTTCTTATTTTTTTTCGGTTTTTTTTGTGTAAAATAAAAGTGTGTGTGTGTGTGAAGAAGAAGATACACAGGAAGCTAAAGAAGATGACGATGTATTTTTTTTACTAGGGTTGGAATTGGGTTGGAATTGGGCTGAAAATAGGTTGGAAGTGGGTTGAATTTAGTGGGTTAGTATTGGTATGTTTTTGTAATTTATTAGTTAAATTTTTATTGTTATTTTTTTTAAAAATTTTTATAAAAAATGTTATTTATATTTTTATTTTTAATGAAATGAATTTATTTTATTTGGAAATTTGAATAAAAAAAATAAAGTTGTAAGTGGTGGACCCCAAATGAGTAAGTTGAGGTTAGTTGTTAGTGATGAAGGTTAGTTGTGAAGAGTATTTAAGGTGATGTGGCATTCGTGGGCCCCAAATAAAGAGCTTGAGCTAGCCATTGCACCTTGTGCTCTAATAAATACTTGTTACGGGATCAAATGAATAACTTCTCCGCCATTTTATAGCTTATTATTATTTGTTTCGTACATGGTTTAAGTTTTAAAACAATATTTAATATACATAGAAAGTTTGAGCCACTCATGTCATTTAAGGGTCCGTTTGGTTTATAAGTAGGGTTGGATTCAGATTTAGATTTGGTATGAGATTTGAATTTGAGGTAGGATTAAGAGAGAGAAATTATATTTATTTAAATATATTTTATAATAAAAAAAAAGTATTATATAATTAAAAAAATAAAAACATATAGACAATATATAGGGAGAAGAAAGAACAGTGGAAATGTCAAGGAAAACTTCCGATTCCCACCCTTGAGGCTTGGATTGAGTTTTTGGAATTCATTTCATTCCTTTTTACAAATGACATTAACCAAACTAATTTTTTTTTGGCTCATTTCATTCCAAAGAGGGTAAAACCCACATAACAAACGGGCCCTTATTTTGCATACCCAACAACTATCGCTAACAGAAACTATTGTTAACCGTTATTACTTGTTGTTAACATAAGGTATGTTTAGCAAACAACGTTTAGAAATGTAAATTAAAAGAGAAAAAAATAATAAAAAAAATAAAGATCTTTAATTAAAACTCTTTTCTATTAATTAAACGTTACTTGAAATAGTATTTAATTCTTTAAATTTCACGTTATTCTATAATTTATATTCACAAATATAATTATGTTATCAAATATTTATATAAAACAGATAATTATTGCTCACATCTACTAATAACTACAACTCCTAATAAATGTTAACAGCCGTTGCTTACCGCTGCTGTTAGTTTAATTGATATAAGCAAGTAAATAAATACAAACGTTATCAAACCCTAAAGATGCATAAATTCACACTAATCAGTGCATATCTTAAAGATTTATTTATGACAATCTCTACTATATATAAAGATAAAATAATATTTTTTAAAACTTAAAAAATATTTTCCTTATTTGCCACCATATAAAAGTTGTATTCGGTTTTAAATTCGTTTTTTTCCCCTTTAATCACTCGATCACATTTGATTAATTTCCATATATAGTGTACAAACTCTGCTATATAACCTAGCCATTTCCATGTATATAAAAGTAGAAGCGAAATATAGAAGAAGATAAATAAAGTTGATAACGTTGGTAAACAATCTCATGGCCAATATGAAACATTTTAAAATTTGTTTTTTAGTAGAATTATTATGTTACAATAATTTTCGATTAAAAATTATTATTTTACGTTTTATGCATAAACATTACTGGAAATATTTAACCACACTAAAATCCGTTACCATGCATAGGTACTCGACTGGTCAGAATAAAATGTAAAAAAAGAACAGATGTAGCAAAGGCATTGGAAACTTAAAAGGTGAAATGGATTACGAATGAATAAAAAAGGTGCAGAAGATTTGATTTGATTTGATAAAATAAATAACAAAACTGATGAAGTCAAGAAGACATACAATACATACATACATACATACATACACATGTGGAAGTAAGTAAAAGAAAAAATAAGAAAAAAAAAAATAAAATGAAAGAGGTGACCACCAAAGTGGATTTGAGAATCTCATATTTTAAAAGGAAAATAAAAAAAGAAGATTTTATAAGATCTTGTACATTGTCATCATCTCTTTGATTACGACCTCTCATTTTCTCCATTTATAAACCTCTTTCATTTCATTTCTTTTTTATTCATTTTTCATTTTAATGTCTGCCATGTTTTCTCGCCGCTGGAGGTCTCAACCTGAGACGACCACCACCACCACCACCGATGTTCATGTCCTTGCTGTGGACGACAGCCTCGTCGACCGTAAAGTCATTGAACNACATACATACACATGTGGAAGTAAGTAAAAGAAAAAATAAGAAAAAAAAATAAAAAATAAAATGAAAGAGGTGACCACCAAAGTGGATTTGAGAATCTCATATTTTAAAAGGAAAATAAAAAAAGAAGATTTTATAAGATCTTGTACATTGTCATCATCTCTTTGATTACGACCTCTCATTTTCTCCATTTATAAACCTCTTTCATTTCATTTCTTTTTTATTCATTTTTCATTTTAATGTCTGCCATGTTTTCTCGCCGCTGGAGGTCTCAACCTGAGACGACCACCACCACCACCACCGATGTTCATGTCCTTGCTGTGGACGACAGCCTCGTCGACCGTAAAGTCATTGAACGCTTGCTCAAAATTACCTCTTGTAAAGTTACTGCGGTTGAAAGTGGCTGGAGAGCTTGTCAATATTTAGGCCTTGATCAAGAGGATAAAACATCTCCTGAATTCGTTAATGTAAGTCCAACATTTTTTATTTATTTATTTATTTTAGATATTGTTGTGGGATATATAATAAAAGATTTTAAATTTTTTTATATAGGGATTGAAGGTGGATTTGATAATAACTGATTATTGTATGCCTGGGATGACTGGTTATGAGTTGCTTAAAAAGATTAAGGTTTGTTTTGTTACTTTCTATTATTGGTAACCTTTTTGGTTAGGTTTTTTCTAGTGTTCTAATTGTTTGGGTTATTTTTGGTATGTTTAGGGATCAGCGAATTTTAGAGAGGTGCCAGTTGTGATTATGTCATCAGAAAACGTTGTTGCACGGATTGATAGGTGAGTGCTGTTTCATTTTCTAACAGTTAATAACATACAGTAGTCTATGTGTTTTTGTACCTTTTTAGTTTTTTTTNTTTTTTTTTTTTTTTTTTAATGCTTGAAATCATGTCACTTGCTATTACCTTAATCCGGGCTAGTACTTTATTGATCATGGTTGGTGCACCATATGAACCTAACATTTAGATGTGATTGAGGACCTTGAGTTTGTTGAATCTAAGTTTAGGGAAATAATTTATAGTAGTGACTTTAGGATGAAAAAAATTTCCCTAGCGAGTTAAGAAGCTGTCGAGATCAAGGATTTATGGGATGATTGAGAATTTGCCTTGACTTGTTCGATTTACAAAGATTTGTGAATTGTGATCATGGTGTTCATTTCATATGCGAAAATAAATAAAAATGATTTAAGTAGATTGACAAAACACCAAGTACAGAACAGATTTGTGATCTTTAGCGCGTTATTTTTCCCTGCAAAAGATTCAAACTTTATAGATTTTGGAGTATGAGTTGACTTGTTTGATGGAATTTGTTGCGCATTTAACTAATGAGTATTTCCACAACGAAATTATCAGGTGTTTGGAAGAAGGTGCAGAGGATTTCATTGTAAAGCCTGTAAAACTATCTGATGTCAAAAGATTGAAAGATTACATGTTTGGCGAAACTAGAGGAACAATTCCCTCTGCCGATAAAAATAACAAAGAAGAAAAAGGAAGTTTCAATAAAAGAAAGCTTCAAGAAATGTCGGATAACTCGCCCCCGCTCTCACTCTCGTCCTCGCCCCCGCTCTCACTCTCGTCCTCGCCCTCAACCTCTCAATCACCACCAACATCGTCTCCCTCAACTTCCCCATCGCCGCCAAATTTATCCCCCTCTACCTCCCCATCAACGGTGTCTCCTTCAAATTCGCCATCACCTCCTACAGAGTCTCCCACAACATCTTCGTCACCACAATCTCCATCATCCTCGGAGTCTCCATCATCAACACCTCCAACGTCACCTCCCTTCTCACCCTCACAACTAGAATCGCCAACAATGCGACTTAAGGTTACCAACTATGATCAAGCCTAATATTTTTCGTTTCATCTTTTATTAATTACATCATAGACATGGCAAGACTTGTACATTTAAAAGTTGTTCTTTTTACCTATGGCTTGTCCCCTCCTTTTTAACCCTTTTGTTCAAGTGAATTTTACAAATATTACAATTTTGATATGATTTACAATTTATAATGTTCGTGATTATATGATTTAGGTTCTTATCTCGTTTTAATCTTAGACTTTATGGATGAGAAAAGGTGAAATTTATAAAGTTGTGACTTGTGAGGAGATCTCAAATGTAACTTTATTCTAGTAACATATTTCCCTTTTTTGGAACATTCGATTGTGTGATTTTACAACGTTGCTAATATTAGTAAGATTGTATTGTTATGTTGTGCAATTGTCAAAAAGCAACGTGTGAACACTTCTTTGGAATTTCATATTGTGAAGGATGAAGAAGTTTATAGCATCAACAACCAAATTTTATTGATGTGATTGATATATGATTTGAGGATTATCCATGTTTATACTTGGGTAAATTTTGTTGGAAAGATAACTTATTTTATTTTATTTTCGTTGAAAAGTTTTGGTTGACGATATATGATTTTTTTTTTCTTTGAACTTAGACAATATATGAATTGAATAAACGAAAAAAGAAAAGAAATAAAAAAAGATGGGTGGAAACAACTCAACAATGGATTTAAAGTTTCGGGGAAATAAATAATTGAGAATTGATTTGGTAAAGATATGGTTTTATTTCATGTCCCAATCTTGTCTGGTAAGAAGGAATATTTTTTTTGATTTGGGAAGAGAGACTTTGGACACGATATATATCACTTTTCCTTCCTGAATAGTCTTATTTTTTACTACGTAGAAATATTATATCCAAATACTTTATAAATTAAAAAAATGTGAGTTTCGTAAATGATATTTGTAATAGTATTTGAGGGGTGAGATCAATATAACCAATAATAACCATACATTTTTTTTTATCTAAATTAATAAAAAATCATTTCTCTTCTTTTTCTTAAAACAACATATTTTGCAAACGGTAAATCTTCAAGGTAAAAAAAAATACACCATCGCGACGAGAATTAAATTATCTTTCTATAGATATGCATTGTTATATACTTTCGACGAATTTTTTTTTCAACGATTTTTTTTCTTTTTTTTTTTTTTAATTTTTCTGCCCAGAAAAATCACATTGATTCCTAAAAATCACATATGATTTGATTTTTACAAATCACATATTATGCTTACGAATCCATGTGATTTTTACAAATCATACATGATTCGTAAAAATCACATATGATTTGATTTTTATCGAATCACAATGTGATTTTTACAAATCACATGTGATTTTTCTAGGCGGAATTTAAAAAAAAAAAAAAAAATTGTACCATTTTTTTTTTTTTTTTTTTTTTTTTTTTTTTTTTTTTTTTGGGTCGAAAGTATATAACAATGCATATCATAGAAAGATAATTTAATTCTCGTCGCAATGGTATGACTTTTTACGCGTAACGATTAACGGTTTGCGAGATATTTAATTTTTTAAAAAAGGGTGAAAGTTTATTTTTATTATTTTGATAAAAAAAATGAATGGTTAAGATTGAGTTCATTTGTCTATGGCAAATATGAGTTATATATTGATCTTTTGCCTAGTATTTGATTAAACATAGCAATGATCAATCTTCGCCCTCCATCTTTAATTGATCTAATAGATGTAATTAATCCCAACAATTTAAAAAACTCATTTTCATCTCTTTTTTTACGAATATTAATATCTTTCAAACCGTTAATCGTTAAGCGAAAAAAAGTATATCATTACGACGAGCATTTAATTATCTTTCTATAGATAGTCACTTTGATACTTTCGACAAAATTTTATTCTTCGTGTTTTTCACGTTTTTTTAAAAGTTTTTTTGTTACTGAAATTTGCATAAAATCCACATGTGATTAAACACTAATTTGAATATTCTAATAATATTTTTTTTGGGGGTAAAAGGGTTAATTCACCCCGGTAAAATATATTATCCAAAAAAACATTGAAGTATAAAGGACGAGGGTGACTCCCTCGACTCAGTCCCTTAGGACACTTACAGACTCTCATATAAGAATGACACGCCATTCTTATAACTTACAATATTCTAATAATATCACATGTGATTAAACACGAATTTGAATATTTTAATAATATCACATGTGATATTACATATCATNTTGTCGAAAATATATCGAAGTGCCCGTTTATAGAAAGATAAGTAAATGCTCATCGCGATGGTGTAATTATTTTTGCTTAACGATTAACGGTTTAAAAAATATTAAAATTATAAAAAATAGTTGAAATATTAAAATGTGTATTTCTGGTCAGTAATGGATAAAGTCAAGCTTTTGCCAGAGGATGAGTCTTTTTCCTCCGCTGTGAATGCTATTATTAAGAGAATAGGTCGCGTTCAAGCGGTCCGCCTTTATTCATCTATGCCTCACTCTCGTCTTCAATGGGGTATGCTCTTTCTTTTTTAGGCTCGACGCACTGTTTAATGGCTCGATAAGAAAGACGACCAGTTCTCCTCCAGAATGGCTGGTAATACCACTTAAGGGCGGATAGACCGCCCACCCAAGGCTTTCGGTAGACTTCTTTTATTTCCTAATTTGCATGCGACACTAAGAAGTAAAATACAAATAAGAGTTATGGCATTTAATCTCATATTGCGAGAAATCCAAGAATTTCTGGGGAACCCGCAAAAAAACAAAAATATAAATCGAGAAAGTTTTGATTGCCGGGAGAAGGGGAAACCGCTAAAAAAAATTGAACATGTGGGAGGATCCGACCGAATTCTGCTTTCATTTCCCAAGTTCAGTCATTGATTTCTTTTTAGATGAAAGGTGGGGATGAGTCCTTTGGTATGCGAGAAAAGTTTAGTATGTAAAATAATTCTCCTCATACTATTTTCCTCTTAATTTTATTGTTCATATTTCATTTTCAATTTATTCTAAATTAATTATCCACTGCTATATAGTATAATTGGATTTGATTAAGCTTAATATATTAGCTTTAATCAAAATGGTTATTTACAAAACTAATTGAAAAAAAATAAACTGTCTTTTTCTTAATTTTATAAAAATCAAAGATTTAATAAATTCATTTTTTTAAACTGTGTATTTTTGTCTGCTTACAATAATTTTTACATGAAAAATACTTAAACTTCAACTAATGTGAGTTTAGCAAACAATCACACACTTAAATTGCCAAGTTTTTTTCTAGTTAGGGTTCTCGTTTACAATTTGCTACGTATTTCAATTGGAGGTGATTTGCAGATTTTAAATTTTGATTGACACAAATACGGTAAGCATCTTATGATATATGAGTCAATAATCACAGCTACTTCAAGTTCATGACACAATTAATGTCGAACAATGTTTACATATGTGGCGTATTTGGTCCGGACTCGTTAAGGAGAAGCACAAATGATAAGGTTTAATGTCTCTGTAGCTACGAGTGAGCAAAACAAAAAAGGGGGCGGCAAGAATTAAAGGGGAGAAGTGCTAGGGTTTTGATTTTTGGGGAAAGAGGAGTGAGAGACTTGGAAAGAATCGCGGGATCTGAAATTTTCATATTTTAGTGCCTAAGCATGAGTTAAATTTCCATTTGAATAAAATGAAACATATATGAGCAATTAAAGAGAAAGTATTAATGTGATTTTTATACTTTTTGTCATAAAAAAGATTATAACCTTATATTTTTGGTGCAATAATGACGAAGGCCCTTATAATGTTTTAACGATGACAAATACACATTCGGGACACTTAAAATCACAAACGATAGCCAAAAACCAAAAACTACAGAATTTGGGCATGGCTCGAACCACACCTGGCCAGCTCCCCAGCCTCGTATATTTTGGTGGTTTTGGTTTTTCCAAGTCGGATTTCCTCTTACCCGAGTAAGGTGCATCTTTCAATTCAGGTTCGTACATGATATTTAAGAAGTTTCCTTTAAGATTTAGACTTAAAGAGGTGCCCAAAACAAAGTCCTCCCGATTTTACAAAATGCCAACTCATAAATGATTTTACAAAGCCTCTAGCCAAGGCAAATTATTTTTCCGCAAACTTAGGATGTTTATACTTTCACTAGAACTTCAAAGAAAAGTATTCAAGTGACCGTATAGGTTTATCTTTTCTAATCATGTAACGGGTTTACTTCCTTATTGATTATTGGAGTCAAGGTCACTTTGCGTAAACGCAATTTTCTCATTATGAGATGTTGATTTACCTTAATGCAAAGTACTTTCTGTTGGGTTATAAAGTCAAAGTACTGCTGGAAGATCAAAGTACTACTTATCATAAAAGTCAAAGTGCTGCTGAAGAAAGTCAATGTGCTGCTTATTAAAGTACTGCTATGATAAAAGGACTATAATGTAAAACGTTTAAGGATTATTATGTAATTCTAGAATGTTCTTTAGATTAGAGTTAGTTTACTTGTCGTTCAAGTATTGTAAACCGACTAGGGTTTTCCTTATGCCTATAAAAGGATCCCTAGGTTGGCATTAGAGATATACGATTTTAGAGATACATGCAAAGTTCGATATTAGAGATATTAGGGTTGTTAGTGAATCTGTGTATGTAAGCAGGTTTAAAGGTTTAATATAATCAAAGTTCTTTGTTAATTCTTCTTAGCTTTGTTAAAGTAGATTCCGCATACTTAACAGAGTTATTCAGTGTTTCATTGTTAGTAGTTAAGGATTTATCCAAGATTACTAAACCCTTACAAGCTACATAGTTAGTTTGGTCAGAGTATATCGATCCAACAAGTGGTATCAGAGCTTGTGTGGAAACTCTGATTAAGAAGAAATCTGTGAAAACCGATTTAACAAACCCTAAAGATGACGACTGAAGCTGCACCAATCCCATCCATCACCTTACTCAGAATTCCTATCATCAAGAAGGGAGAATATGATCTCTGGAGCATGAAGATGAGGCAGTACATTGCTATTACAGACCATGTTCTATGGGATGTAATTGTTAATGGTAATATGGCCATTGAAGAACCTGAAACAGTTCCAGGACAACCTAAACCACCTCAACCACAAGTGCCAGCAGCTACAAAAAGAAATCAAGATAAGGCTCTCAACATACTGCTGGCTGCTATTCCTGATGGTCACCTACTCAAGTTTCATGATGCTAAGGATGCAAAACAATTATGGGCTGCTATCAAGACAAGGTTTGGAGGTAATGATGCTTCCAAGAAGATGCATAGAAATTTATTGAAGCAACAATTTGAAACATTCACTGTTGGTGAAAGAGAAGGTCTTGATGCTGCCTATGATAGATTTCAAAATCTTCTTAGTATGCTAGAGTTATATTGAGCAGAGGTAACTGTTGAAGATGCAAACCTGAAGTTCTTAAGGAGTTTGCCATCTGTATGGCATGTGGTTGCTACTATGATCAGAGGACAACCTGGTTTGGATTGTATGGACTTTGATGATCTCTATAACAACTTAAAGGTGTATGAGCATGAGATGAATGGTCAAATAAGTTCAAAATCACACAACATTGCTTTTGTGTCTTCTGAAAATAGAAGCAGTACTTCCACTAAAAGTACTGCTTATCCTGTTCAAAGTACTGTTGGTGAAAAACAGCATGTTTGCACAAGCATGACCACTACCACTTCTTCACCATCAAACATCATGAATTCTGATGATGTTGTATGTTCCTTTTTTGCTCAACAAGCCATTTTACCTGTTACTTATGAAGAAGATTTGTTGCAAATTGAAGAAGATGATCTAGAAGAGATTGACATAAGATGGCAAGTTGCCATGATAACTGCAAGGATCAAGAAGTTCATGAAGAAAACAGGAAGAGGTATTGACTTCAAAGACAAACAGGGTATAGCATTTGATAAGTCTAAGATTGAATGCTTTAATTGTCAAAGGCCTGGACACTTTGCAAGGGAATGCAAGTTTGCTAAATATCAAGCAAATAGGATGATTGAGAAACCCAAGGTTGAAATCAAGGAGGTTCCTATTACTGAAACTAAACCAAAAGCATTGGTAGCTCAAGAAAATCTATCAGAGGTTGACTGGAGTGCTGAATTTGATGATGAACCAGTAACCTACTGTACTGTTGCATTGGAAGACTGGAGCACAGCTTTGATGAAGAACCAGGATTTGCTGCTTTGGAAACAAGAGATGGTCTTGGAAGCCTTGATGGTCTTGGAAGCTTTGATTGGAGCATGGAAAGTAAAGATGAACCTGCTCTGCTTGCTATGGTAGCTACTTCACCAAGTTCACCCACTACTCCTGAGGTATGTTCTAAGTGTAATACTCTTTATCAAAAGGTGCTTAATGATTATGTGACTGAAAGAGATAATTTTAGAAGGGCTAGGGGTGAGGTAGCTGGCTATCAATTGACTTTAGAGTCAATGGAAGCCAAAATAATCACTCATGAAAATAATGAACTGGCTTGGGCAGAAAAATATCAGCAACAAGACTATCAATTAAAATTGAGTGAATGGAAGTTAGGATGTAAGGTGTCTGAGCTAGAAAAAGTGACTAAAGAAAGAGACGAGTTGTTAGAAAAATTTGCTAGTTGGAAAGAATCTGGTCTGTCACATGTTAGTTTTGTTGAAAAACAAAGAAGATCACATATTAAAACTGGACTAGGTTTTGGTATGGAATACAGTAGTTCAGAAGAGAACTCACCTAGTGATAAGGAACAAGATAGTTCAGAAGAGATCTCAACTAGTGAATTTGAAACTTGCTCAGAAGACAACACATCTAGTAATGAGGAACCCACTAGTCCAACACCTCCTGAATATAAGAAAGATAAGGGGTATCATGCAGTTCCTCATGCCACTGGAAGTTTTCAGCCACCTAGGACAGATGTTTCTTGTTTTGGAGTAGACAATTTAGAGTTTAGGAAAAAGCTTAAAAGTCAATCTAATTCAAGTTCATCTGAAGAAAAAGTTTAGAATCCTAAGGATGATAACAATAAAAGGAATGTTAGGGATTCAGGATGTGAAAATAATGATAGAAGGTTTAATAAAGTCTTTTCAAAACAAGCATTACGTTCAAACTTTTCTCAAAGAACTGCTAGTCATTCAGCAGTACCTTCAAGAAACTCTTTTCAAAATACTGCTAACTTTAGAAAACCTTTTAATCATTCATCTAGAAGTCATGATAGTTTTGACCATAGAACTCAAAGTAGAGGATTTAGGATGATGAATCAAAAATTATGTTTTGTTTGTTATAGTCCTACTCACTTGATTAAAGATTGTAACTTTCACTCAGAATATTTAAGTCAATATCCAAAGACCAAATCTGCTAACCATAGGCCAAAAGAGACTAAACCAGTTTGGAACTATTCAAGTAGGGTCAACCATAGTAATTTCACAAAAGACTATAGGTACCCTCACCAGAAAAGACCTTTTTCCAAACCACCAGTACCTCAAGGCAACACTTTTCAAAGTACTGGCAAGCCCAAAATAATACCTTCACAAAGTACTGTTAGGAAGTTTTCACCCAATCAAGGTACTGCTAATGTAAGACCAAGGAGATCCAGTTACACTCAATCTAGCAGGCCTTACACCTCAAATAGAGTACCTAAACCAAAGAGCTCAAAACAAAGTGTTAAAACCATGTGGGTCAAGAAAGAAAGTGCTGCTGGGGGAAAAAATAGTACTTTCAGAATGTGTGGGTGAAAAAGAAAATTTTGTTGTAAAAGAAAGTTATGTTGAAAACACAGAACAAGTTTTGGAACAAAATAAAGTAATTGATCATGTTTTCAAAAACAGTGGAGATTACATACTCAAAGAATTTAAGTATGTCTCTCCACAAGGGGAACACAAGTCAGTAATGGCTTGGGTTCCTAAAAGAAACTAACTTTCTCATTATTGTGCAGGGAAACCCAGAAGAGGAGCTTAAAGATCATTTAATTGTTGATAGTGGTTGCTCTGGAAGCATGACAGGAGACAAGGAGCTACTGTCATATTTTAAGGCATATTATGGAGGAAGATTTGCTTTTGGAGATGATCCTGAAGGAGGACGAATTACTGGCAAAGGAACTATCAAGACATGATGTATTGATTTTGAGAATGTTCGTTATGTGAAGGAGCTTAAGTTCAATCTTTTGTCAGTATCTCAGATTTGTGACAAGAAGCACCCTGTGTTATTCACTGACACAGAATGTCTCATTCTCTCTCCTGAGTTTAAGTTTGTAGATGATCACTTGGTAACACTGAGAGCACCAAGAACCAATGATGTGTATAGTATTGATTTGAAGAATAACTCTACTGAAAGAGCAACATGTTTAGTAGCAAAGGCAACACTTGAAGAAGCACATCTATGGCATAGAAGATTAGGTCATGTGAATTTCAAGAATATCAACAAGCTGGTTAAAGGCAATCTAGTTAAAGGTTTACCTTCTAAAACTTTCAAGACTGATCATTCATGTTTGGCTTGCAAGAAGGGTAAACAACACAAAGCTTCATGCAAAAAGCTTGAGGAAAGAACTGTCAGAGAGCCTTTGGAGTTGTTGCACATGGATCTATTTGGACCTGTCTCTGTTTCAAGCTTAAACAAGAAGAAATACTGCTTAGTTGTAACAGATGATTGCAGTAGATTTAGCTGGGTCTTTTTCTTGGGATTTAAAGATGATACTTTTGATGCTATTCATGATCTTATTATAGCCCTTGAAAATCAATTGAGACTCAAAGTTAGAGGTATTAAATGTGATAATGGGACTGAATTCAAAAACAAGTTAATGGATGAATTTTGTGCTAAGAAAGGGATCAAGAGGGAGTTTAGTATTGCTAGAACTCCACAGCAGAATGGTGTTGCAGAAAGGAAGAATAGAACACTTATAGAAGCAGCAAGAATAATGCTTACAGATTCTTTATTACCTATTCAATTTTGGGCTGAAGCTATAAGTGCTGCTTGCTATGTGTTGAATAGAGTATCAGTGACTAAACCTCAGATGAAGACACCTTATGAGTTGCTTATGGGTAAGAAACCTAATATTCGTTTTCTAAAACCTTTTGGATGCTCTCTGACTATTCTCAATACTATTGATTCTCTGGGAAAATTTGATGGTAAGTCAGAAGAAGGATACTTATTGGGTTACTGTACCAACAGCAAAGGTTTTAGAGTGTACAACAAGGTTACCAAAAAGGTTCAAGAATGTCTTCATGTAGATTTTCTGGAAGATCAACAGAATCAAAAAGGAAAAGGTCCTGATTGGTATTTTGATCTTGATAGTTTGACTCCTTCTATGAATTATGTGCCTGTCAGAGAAGAAAATCAAGTTGTTCACAAGGAAGAAGATTCACAATATATTGTTCATGGAGTCAATGTTAGATCAGAAGCTGTTACTGATGAAGAGCCCATAACCACTGAGAAGAAGCAAAGTACTGTTGAACCAACTTCTATACTCTCTAATGAAGATCAAGCAATTCAAGATGAACTCAATAGGATGCTCTTTCAAGAAACACTAGCTAAATCCTATGAAGATGATCAAAGGAGAGCCTATGAAGCTGCAAAGAAAAAGGGTAAGTTCAAAGAAAATATTCACAGTACTTTGGATGACAGTACTTTGGATCAAAGTACTGCTGAACCAATTGTGAGTTCTACTAAGGATTTAAATGATCCTAACATGCCTGACTTAGTAGACACTGATGATGAGTTAGAAGATGAAGGTATTTTCTCAAATTCCCATGAAGATCCTGACTTCACAAATTTGGGTAATGATCTTGAAGTTCCATCAACTCCTACATCAAGAATTCATAAAAATCATCCAGTTGATCAAATCATTGGACCTTCAACTTTAGGAGTGCTCACAAGAACAAAAGCTAAAGGTTTTTCACAGCAACATCATGCTTTACTTAGCTTTGTTTATAAACAAAACAGGATGAATCATAAGGATCAACAAACATGCCTGTTTGCCTGCTTTATATCTCAAGAAGAACCCAAGAATATAGCTTAAGCTTTAACTAAAGA
>LBNU01027204.1:0-30757 GCA_014162995.1 Artemisia annua | reverse complement strand
TATTATCAAAAAGTCTTTTTCAAATATTAACACCAAATTAGCTTTGATTACTTTGAAAGACCCGTTTGGTTTCACTAGTTGTTTTATTCCAAAAACTTGTTTGGACACAACTATGACTCTTGAACTAAGTTTTGTGACTTATGCCAAATATACTTAATTCGGTGTTTGATTAAAGATGAGACGATGTTATTTCAAATCATTATTATTATTGGACTTTCGATTAAGTTGTCATCAACCAAATATGATTTCTTAGAAGGAGGTGATCTTTCGTTAAATGTTGTATTCAACGATTCCTCGACTCTTTAGGTTTCCTTGCTTAAAACACTAAAAGCTTTATTGTCTTTGAAAAAGTCCAAGAAGTACAACATCATAAGACTACGTGTCGTATTTGATATGTAGATCCTAGATGGTTTTGACTTGCTTGTCACCCACACATCTAAATGTATTCCAATGTGATTATTTTCACTTTATGTGTTTTATGTGAGATTTTCTCAAGATTACTTTTGACATCAAACATAATTTGAGACACAAAAATATGATGTTTAAAAACGTTGTTTATCAAACATTTTTTTTTGCAAGCATCACAAAGGTGCAAGACATTCTCACTAAGGAAATTCTTAGTTAGTTATCTTGTAAGCAAATGTTACGAATGACTTACTCAAGAGTTTCTCGTGTTTTATCTCTTGATGGTAAAATAACCGAATCACCTTATATCTCCTTCTAGTACTAATAACTAAGTATCTATATAGAAGATATTCCATGTAAACACGATTAGCACGTAAACACATAAAGGATACACACAAACTAGCAACACATAGTGTAAACAACAACCAAAGGAATGTAAAAGGAATGTGTACCTTTTAGGTTGTAATGCAATGTAACCAAGATGTCAAGCGCAAATCGTAACAACTTTGTTTTGATGTCACGCTTGCTTGTTGTTTCAATGGATTGACAATCACCCATCGGATTATTGTCTTCGTCCACTTCCGTTTCATTCCGTAATTCACAAGCAAGTTCATCAATACACATGTACTCGTCTTCACTTGTACCTTCATTCAAAACATTCAAACTCGTAGTACATGTATAATTTTCAAGTAAGTGCCTATCTATTAGTCTTTCTAAGACCGCCAATTCACAGGTAAGATCAAATTGCTCATCTTTGACTTGACATTCTTCTTGGTGACGGTTTAGAATATTTTTCCAAATATCATTAGCCGTTTGACATAAAAAGACTTTTTCAAGCTCATTCTTTGGCAAGGCTTTATAAATCATTTTCTTAGCTTTAATGTTTTTATAAAGATTAGGATACCCTTTTTGATTATCAAAACTTGATTTCATTGGTTTGAAATCACCAATAGAAATGACATGCCAAAGATCTTGATCAATTGATTTTACATAGCTTTCAAAATTACTTTTCCATTCAAGAAAACTTTCTTTTTCAAATAGCGGTAGTTTTTGAATAAATTTCCCTTCTTTGAGATTTTCAAAATCCATGGATCGATCCAAGTTTTAAAATACAATATATTTTAGGGAACTTGAGTAACGTAGCTCTTGATGCCAATTGTGGAAAACTAGAAGGGGGGTTGAATAGTTTACCGCTTTTTAAGTTAATTATCTTTTACAAATTACCCGTTTTAGTTAAAGATATATTGTGACGTTTTGCTTTATTATATGAATGGAAGTACTTTGAAGAACTCAAAGATAATATATAATCACAACACAATATATATGTAAAGCATGAAAGTAAAGAGATAGAACGATCAAACCACAACACGATTGTTTATCGTGGTTCGGCTACAAGGACCTCACTTGTCCTTGCCCTACGTCCACGCCCCGAGTGTCCAACTCGAGAGTTTCAAGCACTATCAACAAACTCCTTCTCGGTGGAGAAACCTTTCACACGTCGCTTACACTTTATCCGGTACTAAGCTAATTACCGAGTTCTAGTTCGAGGTAGAACCAACCTAACGTCGCCTAATTCCTTTTACCGACACAAGGCTAGATGTCGAGTTCTTTACCAAGGGTACAACTACTCCCGATAGTTCTTTTACAAGGGTACAACAACTCCCGACTCACTAAGTATTTTGAGGCCTAAAATACTAACCGATCACTTGACACAATACATACAAAGTATAAGCTACCAAAGCTTATGCTAAACAAAGTTAACAAGTCTTCCAACTTCTTGTTGAAACTTGTAACCTCTTGATTGACTTTGTGAACTTCTTGCTACAAAAGAGAATCACACAAGTCAAATGTTATTTTGTTAGTTGAGAGAGAAATGTGAAAACATTCTCCATAAGTGATGAGGATTTTCTTGCAAGTTGACTTCTATTTATACTACATGAAATGTCAAGTCTGGCGGACCCGGCGGAACCTTCACAAGGGTTCCGCCCGTTGAACTCCAGGGTTCCGCCAGGTCTGCTGAATACCAACCTTGCACACAAAGTAAAATCCTACAATACAATGTCAAGTCACATCACATAGGTAGCATTGACTCCATGAGGAGTTCTTCTATGCAACCATCAATGCCAAAGAGAGTCAAACACACAATGCACTAATATCATGTGTAATGATGAGATGTGACATAAAATCATGACATGAATATATTCAAATGATGGCAAAGACTCATGTGGCTAATGAAGATGCATGAACTTATTATATATGATGTGACACAACACATTCAATTCATGCAAGACTCAATCATACAATGTCACATTAATCCTACATGCTACTTAAATATGACTTAAAGCTCATGGCAAGTCAAACACACAATGTATACTTAAAGAGCATAAGGACACAAGTTAGTTAAGATCATGTTGTGACATAACAAGCTAGAACATGTTAGGGTAGCTTAGCAATTACTAAAATCAAGTATGCAAGTAAGCATTAAGGCATACATGAATGCTTGATGTGACAACTCTAATTTAAGTCACATCAACTTAAAAGCTAGACTTCATCCTAACACATAGCACATGCAAGACTTCAATACTTGATGTGACAATACTTATTAAAAGACCTAAGTCACTTCCATTAAGTTATGCATTGATTCATGTCAAGTTTAAACATAAAATACATTTATGAAAAACTATTTATAAAGCTTTCATTTAGATAATTATAAAACAAGTTCATGTTTAAATATAAATGCAAAGCTTAGTTATATAAGACTTAGGAACTAAAGTGATGTTTTATTACAAGCTAAAGTTTGTACTTTGTCATTAACAAAACTTAGCAAAGATCGTTAAAATATAAATAACGTTTTTAGGCGATATTTGTATTAACAAATTGGTCAACACACAGGTTAAGGTTCAGAATCATAAATCAAATGGTTACAAACCTGAAATGCCTTTAAGACATAGACTAAGGAAATCAGACAACAGAACCATTCACCATAAAACTGTCACAATGCATGAAATACCATACAGGCTTAGATCCTCCTTTATATGGGTACCAACGGGAAGAATATTTATGATGAATGGTAACAAATGGTCACATGTGTGTACGAAAGACATAGAAGTTTCAAAGGGCTTACATAACAATTTTAAGAAAGTCCATGTCTGGCAACCAAAGACACTGTTATCTCCCACGGTTGGAGACATGTTTACTCTCAAGTGATGTACGATCTTCTGGACTCCTGGTTAATTCTTTTCAGGACTCGTTCTTCACCTGTCACTAACTGACTTATACCCGGTGTTTATCCTGTTCATTGTTCTTGTATATAATTTTCCTGCTTTGCATACATTTTTCTTTAGCTGTTCTATTCCTCCTCCCATGTATTGGTATTACTTGTCTTGGTATATTTTTGTGTGTGTTTTTCTTGATTATATGCTGCTTTAGTTGGTATGTTGCTTCTCGATTTTATCTGGTCCCATGACTTAATGTGTACTCCCTGTAAATTATGTTATGACATTTGTCATATTTATAACTATAGGGCCTGTTTCGTATTTGTGGACTTTTGTCAACTAAGTGGTATGGTAGTACAAGGACTAGTCCTGCCATTTTCCTTAAATGTTTCCCACATATATATAGTTTTTTTTTTTCTTTCTTCTTTCTCTTGCGGTTTAGTTACAACTTGTGCATACTCCCTTCCACTATTCTCTAACTTCTCGTACTAATTCTATTGTTGATCTCCTTGGTGGGTTTGATTTCTCTCTGTTTGGTTTCAATTTATCTTTGTGTCATATGCTCACTCGTTTCGTCATCTTCATCATTTAGGTGGTGGAATTGTTCATACGAATCTCGCTTGATTTCTAATCACCAATAGGTTAGATTATGACTGTTTATTATTGCATTTGTTGGTTCCTAGTTACTTCCATTTTATTGTGCCTTGATTTGATAATGAGAAATTACTTATGAATAGTTGCGAATATAGTAGTGATATATATTGGAGTGTTTAGGGGTGTTGCGTTAGGACTAGGACTAAATCATTGTTACTTTTATTCCTTTCTTTGTTGGTCTTGTATTGGTTCAACTTAGTTTTAGTAGGATCTGGCGTTAGGTGGCTGCCTGTGAGTGGTATTCTTGATTGCGATTAGCACCCATTCTTAATTGCGGTTAGCTTCCATTCTTGATTGCGGTTTTCTCTTAGTTTCATGACTGCGATTAATTTGTATTGCGGTTAACTGTGCTTGCGGTTATCTCGCTCTGTGGTTACTCTGAATAGGGTTTATTCATCCTTGCGTGTTGTGATTCTGCGAGTAGTTTTAGTGCAAGTTATTAATTTTTTTCCTTATCTGCGTTTATCTCTGATTGTGGTTTGTCCTATCTTGCGTTTATCCCAGTTTGGCATATTATTTTGTGAGGGTTTATCTCTATTAGTTGAAACCTTGTTTTTCTTGTGATCATTTGTTCATATCTCATGGAATACATACGTGTGATGCAAAGTGGTTGCCTTATGTCGTTGATCTTTTGTGGTGCATGAAATCTATCATTGACTTACTTGTTAGTTGACTCTGCCCTCTCTATGTGCTCATAAGTGTAAATTATCTTGTCACCTCTACCACGGCTTTCTGATGGATCATATGATATCATCTTGTAAAGTGATGTCATGGATCCACTTGTAACTAACATGTACAATCCCGTGTGTTTGTTTTCTGTGGTGATTGGTGTTAAGTGCAGATTATATGGCAGAATCCAATATCGAAGGATCATCAGCTCCACTAGTTCGTTCTGACAACGATATAGCAAATGGGTATCTATTGGAAAGAGTAACTGCTATGTGAAGGCTGACAAACCTCAGAACCATCCCGTATTCCGAATGGCTCTGGATTTACTTAAGCACACTACATTCTTCAGTGCTTTCACTGCATCTTCTTCAATTCCATCCATTTACATACAACAATTCTGGAATACCATCTGCTATGACAGAGCTACCAATACATACAAATGTCAGCTGGATGAACACTGGGTGAACATCACTAAGGAGACTCTTGGCAGTGCACTTCAAATATTGCCAACTGGTGATAATGTGGAGTACACTCCCCCGCCTAATCCAGCAACCTTACTAAGCTTTGTCAATGAACTTGGGTATCCTACACATGTCTCAACACTATCCACTGTCATCACTCACGACTTGTACCAACCATGGAGAGCCATCGCAAGTCTCATTAACTTATGTCTGACGGGCAAAACCTCTGTCTACGAAAGACTTAGAGCTCCATCTCTACAAATCCTCTGGGGTATTGTCAATGGGAAGGATGTCAACTTTATTGAAAGAATCTGGGAGGAATTCACTCAGTCCATTCACTCGTTTCTTGTAGATAAAGCGAATATTGAGGCAAACAAAGATGGAAAGAAGAGATCCGCCAAGCTTCTCATTCCAAGCATTCGATTCACAAAGCTTATTATATTAAGTCTCCAACGATCTCTTAAATTTCACCCAAGAGAAGAATCAGCTCTCCATCATCCCTCTGATGAACATCAAGTAGGATATCTCAAGTATGATGCTAAAGGTACTGGCGAAATAATCTTTGGTATGGATATACCCAATGCCCTACTCACTCGTGATATTCTCACTGCACCATATTATGGGGAGTACATTAAACTTCTGAAAGCAAGTCAGGATGCATCTGCTAGTGAGCCTTCTCTGTCCACCAAGTCTGAAAGAACTTCATCAAAGAAACGCAAGGGTGTGACTACCTCGGCTGCCTCTTCTGAAGGTACCAAAAGGGTGAAACGCACCACTGGGAGCAAAAAGCCCAGCTCCAAGAAAACTCCGCCTAAAGAAAATGATCCTGAAGATGCACCGAGCACCATACAAATACCTTTTTCAGAAGCAGAAATGGTTAAAATTGCAACTGCTGAAAGTTTGAAGGATGCGTATATGCCACCGGTACCTCCAGTCAGTGGTGTCAGCATCAAAGAACCCGAATTAGACAAAGGTCAACAGCTCCAGCATGTAGAAGGTAAAGGTAAGGATGTCGCTAAGGAAGAACTGGCTGCACATACATTGTTGAAAATCTCATCTCCTGCCTCCAAATCAACAAGCACCAAGTACATCTTCAAAAGACGCTCTCCGTCATCATCATCAGCCAAAGTGTCCCCTGACAAAACTTTGTCACCCAGTCTGGGGCAACCAGCTAACTCAAGTGGTTTAGAGACTGATACCAGCTCAGCACTCAAAGGTGATAACTCCAACTTAGCTACTCAAGATGTCACCAGTAACAAACCTGTGCAGGATAAAGCTGTTGGATCTGAAACACCAATTGACCCACTCCATGACGAGTTTGTATCTACTGCTTATCCCGACGTACAAGGTAATCTCAAACTCAAGACTGATGATCCTAAGCTCTCAGTGGAACCTGACAGCTCTACTGGAACTCTGGCATCATTTAAGAACCTTGACACTTTTGGAGATCAATTCCTAGTTGATAAGCCTGATGATGCTGAAGGTGACAAGTCTGGTGATGAGCGAGAAGAAGTTGTTTCGATGGTTGATGTACCTATACAGCAAGACATTTCCACCATTCCTACCAGGTCTACACCAACTCCTACTGCTGCAACTGACGACACTGACACCACTCAAGCTGCTGCTACTCAAGAGAAAGTCACTGAATCCGCCACGATCTCAACCCCTTCCACAACTGAGAAGAAACTGGATCTGGATACATTAGCTAGCATCACAGCTGATGTTGTTCAAGATAATCTCACCATTCATGAGAAGTTGGATAAGCATGCTTCAGTGATACACAAAATAGTGAATCTCGATCTGCCTAAAACAATTACGAATCACGGCAGCAGATTGTACAAGTTAGAGCATCTAGATCTCGAACAACAAGTATCTCAGGCAATCAATGAACAAGTCGTTGAAGCTGTCAGCATCGCTCTTGAAGCTCCCCTCATATCCAGATTCAAAGACCTACCCATCAATGACATGAAAGTAATTCTGCAGCACAACATGTACGAAAAAGGTCAACATAAAGGACATGAGGCACATGTCAAATTGTATAAAGCGTTAGAAGCCTCTATAAGACAAGATGATGCTGAGGAACTCGCCAGAGACATGGAAATAGAAAGAAAGAGAAAACAGAGGCGTCAGGGTCATCCCAGGCCCCCATCGGGATCACCTCCACAACCTCCTCCACCTCCTCCACCTGCTGGGGCATCTGGTCTGTCAGGAACTCCTTCTCTACCTGGTTGTTCTCAAGCTCATACTAGGCCATCACAACCTACCTCGTCATCAAAGAAGCAACAAACTGACAAATCCTCTAAGCCAGCACCATCCAAACAGGCCAAGCAGGTCAATATGCTGCATGGACCTCCATTGACGCTGGCACGACTTCTATTGCATCTCTTGTCAATGATGATAATGTCTTCAATAAAGAATCCTTCATTCCACNTCCTCCACCTGCTGGGGCATCTGGTCTGTCAGGAACTCTTCTCTACCTGGTTGTTCTCAAGCTCATACTAGGCCATCACAACCTACCTCGTCATCAAAGAAGCAACAAACTGACAAATCCTCTAAGCCAGCACCATCCAAACAGGCCAAGCAGGTCAATATGCTGCATGGACCTCCATTGACGCTGGCACGACTTCTATTGCATCTCTTGTCAATGATGATAATGTCTTCAATAAAGAATCCTTCATTCCACAGCCAACTGACTCTTCTGATGATGATGAAGATGATGCATCCACGACTCATATCCCACAAAAGCAGTGGTGGAAATCATTCACCCGTAGTGATTCTACTGATCCACCACCTACTCTACTCACTAAAGAAGATAAAGAGTCGTGGTGGAAACCTGATGATGAGCAGTCGCACTCGCCTGAGCCTAACTGGACTGTTCCTTCTTCTGATCTGTCAACTAATGACAAAAACTGGGTTAATGCTATCACTACCAGCTTCGTTCCTCCTTCTAAAGACTCTCTACTATCACAAACAGGTGATATGGGGACGTTCATCACATGGTTTTGTAAAAATCTTGGCTTATCCAGGCTTACATAGAAGGACCTTGAAGGACCGGCGTTCAACATTGTCAAAGCCTTTCATCAGGATGTAAATCATCTACAATACCAGATGGAAGAATGCCACAAGATGTTTAACGATATTAAGGATGAAGGAATCCTGAAGTATAATTACAGCAATCCCCTTCCTCTGGGCGGCACTCCTGGTCATGTTACAATCCAAGTAGAGTTCTTCTTCAACAAAGATCTTGAATATCTCAGGCTTGGCAGCAGACAATGCAAGTCGGCGTTGTCCATCACCAAAATGAAAGCTGCTCATTATTCAGATATTGGGTTGGAACAGCTCGTCCCTGATGACATGTGGATTGATCAAGAATGTGATTACGACATTTCCGCATCTCTGGGTATTTCTCACTGGTGGCTCAAAAAGCAACGCTTTTACATAGATCGATTTCAAGCTCAAAGTGACCGAAAGTCTGTTCGATCACCACTTCAAATCATCAGTGTGGTCAAGGTACAGATACACCCTATCCACGGATATGACTATCTCAAGAGCGTGGTTCTCCGTCGAGCTGATTTCCAAGATTACACCATATCCGAAGGTGACTTCAAATATCTTCGTCCTAATGATTTTGAAGATCTGTATCTGCTCCACCTTCAAGGAAAGTTGCACCACCTGCCATCTCGTGAGAAGAAGACGCTTGTGTTTGTTGTACTTCATTGGGTCCGGGTATCCTCATCAGGAAAAGGGTCGAACACTTCCAGCTTGGCATTGAAAGCTATCAATCTCAGATTAATCTTACGCGACCTCTTTGGAATGTTACTAGTATGGAACCGGTTGATGATTTTACAGTCAAGGAATCTCCACTAGCCGTGATATTTCGTGACAGATACAATGTTCCTATGGTCTTACGGTTCAATGAAATACACAAGTTCAGTGATGGTACTCTACAAATGGTCGAAGAGGCATTGAACTTCAGAGTAAAAGAATACCATGTGTATCACTATGGATCCAGAAGGTATACCAACCACTGGACAGATCACGATCTGACACTTAACAAGAAATTCCTGGCTGGTATTCGTAAAAGATTGAAGTTGAGACGAATCTTTCGTAGTTTGGAGTGCTATATGGGTGGCAGAGTTCGAGCTGGTGACTATCGTCTTCTACAACGCACTGAATGAAATTTCATATGGAGGAGTGGGTTGTTATATGTTATTTTTTTATGCTGTGATGTTCTGTATTTTGTACTATATGAACTTTCTGACCGACTCTTTCTCATATCCTTATTGTTCCTATAGTTCTTGTACATTATGACTAGTAGTATAAAGTTTTAGTTACTACATAAATCAATTTTATAAAAGAAAATAGAAAAATATAAAACCTATAAAAACCTTAAAAATCTGAAAAATCTTAAAAATCCAAAAATATTCTTCTCTCGACATGTCTCTTGTGTAATCAATATTATGTACGTTTCTAGAAATGTCATTCAATAATGACACGGATTCTTACATATGCTTGAGCAAGAGTTTTTCGGTTTCAAATAAAGTTTTCTAAAACATGTCGTTTCTCAAAACATTCTTAAAATATGGCTTGTAGTCATTTTAGGCTACAACCCGGACTTCAAAATGATGGCTTGCTATTACTTCAGATAGCAACCCGTTTTTCAAATTGGGGAAAACACGTCGCCAAAAAGATGGTTGTTCCTTGTACCGGGTGAAGTTCACCTGGGCACGGATTACTTTATATCCGTGTTTCTTCGATTTAATGTACGCTTCAGTGCATTATTTCTTGATAAAGAAGAGAAATCTTCTTTTTATCGCCAAATACTTTCCCTTCTATGATTCTTCCGGAAAGTATTTGTGCGGTAAATCAAATTGAATCTAAGTTTTGATAAAAGTTTTCACTCAATCAATGACTTTAATATTTTATGAAAATATTTCAGTTTTCACATCCGTCATTGATTGAGGGGGAGAGTGATTTCTCAGTGATTTCTCAAAATCTTATGTATCGTCAAAACTCTCCACATTTTGTACAAAAAGCTTGCAATAATACAATTTGTGATGGTTATGTGTCAGAATGGGAATATTTTCAAAGAGTTTTCGTTAAAACTTCAAAACCTTTTGTAAACTCATCAAATCTGACACACAACAACCTCCCTCACAGATTGAGGGGGAGCACAAAAAAGTTCCTTTTATCAAAAAATATTAAAACTGACCGCATTTCTCTCCCAAACGTTTTCTAACTTATTTAAATCAATTGGGATCCAAAATCTCGAAAGATTTGAAATTTTTGATCGGGGGAGAGAATGTGATTTAAATATGAAATCTGATATCAAACGTGATCTTTTGGACTCAATAATAGGCTCCCACATATGTGCTAAACTCTTTCGTATATCGATGCACATATTGAGGGGGAGCAAAAGGCGTTTGTGGAAGTAATACCAAAGACCGACCATTTATCTTTATGCATGGAGTTATAAGGATGGTTAAGGTTAGGTATGAGTTCCCATGATCCACTAGAACCGGAAGGATCTTCCCAGGGACAATCCATAGATAGATTAGAAGTCCTTAGGAATGATTGAAAAAAGGAGTAAAGTGAGAAAGGGAAGAGTGCGGACTGAGATAGAGCTAGGACTGGAACAAACCCAACAAGGTTCTAGTGGTGAAGTCTCGGTAAGCACTGAAGGGGTTGAAGAATGAAAAAGAAATGAAATGAGAAAGGGTGAAAAGAAATAGCCCTCCATATATTCAACCTTAGGGCAGAAACCGGGTTCAATTCATAATCTACTGGTGGTTACTAAGGTAACACCGGTATTGAAGTCAAGACGTCATGGACCCAGTGACGCACTGCACTAAACTTCCCAACCACTCAAGTTCTCTTAAAAGAACTTGTTTCATTCTCACGGGGAACCCTGTGCAATGTATCGACCGCTCATTGCGAGCCATGTTGGTACCTAAAACAGGAGACGCCTCCCAGTCTCCAGGAGCGAATCAAAACGCACTATTGAGTCTAGAGCCAAGAGATCATCCATAAATCTTGATAGGACACACTTCCAAATTTGCTTATTGTTTCACACAATGTGGAAAATAAGATAAAATATTTAGAGTCCTACGCATTATCCTTGTGGCATTGCCAGAACATCCGAGTGATATGAAAATATTCACAATGAAGATGGAAATCCTTCTAGAGTGAACATCTTTCAAGCTCTTGGTAGGTGACATGTGAGATCCATCTTGGATCAATGATCAAGTGACAACTGGAAAGCAACAATGGTGTGATTCAACATTGAATCAAACTTGTTCCAGGATATGGATTGACGGATACTTTTGCAAAAACCTTTTAGTGTGCTCACAAACTAATTTTCAAGCACATTGATTGTGTACAATATTTCAAACAAAAGTATTTTTGATGGAAATGTGATTCAAAGCTTAAAACTCTCGTCATGTCTCAAAATGTTTATCATATGACACGCGAGTGATTTCTATAAATCAATTTCTCATCAATCCGTGAATATTTATTCACCGATTCACTCTATCGTGCTGTCTGCTTTGAGACGTTCCGGTATGAGAACATGCTAAGTATGAAGATTCCGAAGTGGATTCTTTGGAAAATTCATTACTACAAGCTGGAAATTCCTGTCAAGGAGAGTCTTCTTTAAAAGAGACTCTACCTGATCACAGGTCGGTTTTCACAAAACCGGAGGGTAGTCTGTCCTCGCAGAACGAATGACAAAGCCATATTCGTTCTATATCTTTATTGCTAACTGTTTTATTTCAGGGACACATATAAAGATGGCGTTGATGGCTCGTATTTCCAGCTGAATCGGGTCAATCCATACCTCATGCTCACACATCCTCCTCACTATCAATGACGATGGGAGACTTGCTACAACAAATGTTGAGAGACTACCAACAACGTTTCCGCAACTCTGATGAAAAAGTCTCCTGATCCACAACTCTTATGTTAAGTCTCCTGATCCAGTAGGGTGTGAGCATGATGGTCCTTAAGTCACTACATCACATGAAGGCGTTACTACAATGGATGAGCTTGGAGATTTACTGTGGCTGATGATCTCAAAGAAGCTCAAAGATCACTCATCTCAAAGGAATCCAAAATCACAAGTTCATTTGCTTGAAGTACAAAGTGTGCAGAAAAGTGAAGAATCAGAACCTACGAGCTACAAAGACTTATGAATGCTTAAAGATCAAAGAGCTTAATTTCCAAGGTGACCTCGCTTAGGGGGAGATTGTTAGGAATACAAAGATTCCTATAGAAGACTCGGTCACCTAATTGATGTAATAGCATTTAAGTTAGCTCGTAGTTAGTTAGATATTAGTTTAGTCTAAGTAACATCGTGGAAGAAGGACGGGTCTTTACCCACTGTATGCCTGATCTACAGCCCGGGTGTGGGCGTTTTTATGTTTCTTTGTAGCATAGTATAAATACCCCTCTCCACATGTGGAGAGGGTTGGACCTTCATATTATTAATCTAACCTTTCTAGTTTTCTCTCATCCTCCCAAGGTTCCCATTTTTCTTTCTTTCTCATCTAATCCACACGCCACACACCACCTTGAGCTACATGTTTGTGACTTAATTAGTAACCTACAGGTATTGGATGCTATTTTTTGGGAAAGTTTTGGAGAATGTTGTACTCTTTTTATCCTTATCTATGGTTTTTCCCTATGGGATTTAGATAAAAAGGTTTTTAAGGAGGCAAACTCTCCAAAACTGCTACATTGACACTTCCCTTATTTCTGGGTGTGATGATATTAGTTTGGTTGGTTCCTGCTCTTACAAGTTTTCTAGCAAGTCTGGTTTTGATGCATTACTATTATGGCTGCTTATCTTATGTGGTAACTTATGGCCTTGGATGCTTGTAATTATGAGTTTGGCATAGATGTATTTGAGTTCCTGATCTTTGTTTTGAGCCTAAGTGTATGGTGATGTTTTTGGTGTTCTTTGGTTGGTCCCATTGTACATTGATGATTTAGAGTATACTTGTGGCTTTTTCAGTTGGTCTTGGGCTCATAGTTTTCATTTATCTGTTTTGTATTTGTTTGTTCTCTAGTATGTTGTTCCTATGTATTGAGCTAGGGTATTGTCCTATGTCATTTGTATTTTGTGGTGCAAAGTGTTGAGCTAGGGATGTGTCTTAGCTTTTATTAACACTTTGTGCCTTTCTCCCTTTTACTGCCTTTTGGCCTCCTTTTTCTTAATAAAAGTTACCTTTAAGAAAAAAAATAATAATATAGACTACTATCCCGCCTTTTGTTTTTGTTTAAGTCAAGAAAGAGTCAAGAAAAATACAAAAAGAGTTAGCGTTAGTGAGTCGAGTCTTCGCTTAGCAACACCATTTTTATATGTGATTGACTTAGATAATTGACTTGCCACCAGTAAAAATCTTTATATCCACAAAACCGTGTTTTCCTTACCCTTACACCTAACGTTACAACCCTTTAAAAGCCCTCTTTGATAGTTTATCCTAGGAGCTTACGCCAAAGCGGTGGAGGTTTGATCCTTTATCAAGCCTATGGTAATCTATGTGCTATGACATGTAGAGAGTTTTATTTTTCCGTTTTCATACATGTTATACAACCTATACACCCGAGAGATGAGAGAATCCAAAAACTTTATATGAGGTGTGATGACGTCAAATTTATCCATGATTTAAGTGTTAATTTCCCCCTAAATTGCTCATCTTTTCTATTCATATGAAGAATATATACTCTTATTTCTTCCTATTCTGGTTTCAGGGTAAAGATGAGTAAAAGAACGAACATACGCGGAAATGGAAGGACTTATGAGTAAATACGTGGAAAATATGGATTCTTCACAAACTACGGCGTAGAGGTTCATCCACGTACGCCGTAGCAAAGATTTATGAAGACTACGGCGTAGCTCATTCTATGGCTACGACGTAGAAATCCACTAAAGGGAACTACGGAGTGGCAACTCTCCACCTACGGCGTAGTCCCCAATTTGTGGCAGTGAAGAACTAACGAGGCCAAGGAATAAGTTACGGCGTAGTAACCCTAGCAACTACGCCGTAGAAGAATCTAAAGAAGAAACTACGCCCGTAGCACTTGATCAAGCTACGGCGTAGTCCACATTTACAAAGGCTACGGCGTAGCAACTCAATCAGCTACGCCGTAGCAAAGTCGGGCCTATAAATACCAGCCTTAATTCCGAGTTTATTCATTCACTTTTCACCACAAAGAAGTTGGGAGAAACTCAAGGAGCATGAGAAACGAAGTTTTAGCCTCATTGAAGTCATTTCCAAGGGAGGATTCACACACCAATCATAAGTTTATCAATTCCTTTGTCTTGTATTCGATTCATGTTTACATTTGTATTAATCAAACCTTGTTTTACTGCAAATATGAATATGAGTGGCTAAACACCTCTTGGTGTTAGCCTAGTTATGAAATTGTTATGGTTGTGATTTAGTTTTCTACGCATCTATTGTCTATTGTTTGTATACTTTCATGGCGAGTCTTAGGAAACTCTAGTTCCCTTAGTGTTGAGCGTTGGTTGTTCCCTAGAGGCTTGTGGAATTAACCCTAGGAAGCAAGCCGATAGGTATGTGACTTGGTGATAGTAATATCACCATACATGTGCGAATTAACCCTAGGACCACCTACCAATGCGATACGCTTGAGGGGGTGTAAGATCTAACCATGCCGCATCTCGCTAGACTTGTCCATGTTAGTAGAGGAACTTAATGACTCTTACATCTTGGTAGGTTCACGTCGCCCGATGAACCCTCGGCTTTACAATAGTCGTGGATAGGACAAGGTGTAAGATAGATTTAGGTGATTTAACCCTCTAATCCTAAATGAATGTAACCCCCAGACGATATGATAGGATGCACTATTAAAAAACTAATCATAAAATAACAAGAGTAGTAATTAGTTTAGCACTATCTCTCTTTTACTAATCCTCTTCCGTTTATTGTACTTGATTGTTTATTACACTTCTAGTCAATTAATCTTTTACCCCCTTTATACACGTGGACACTAACTTAGAAAACTCCAACACTTAGCTCTTTGGAGGGACCCGGCTTTACCAACTAGAATATACCTCACACGACGGGATACATGCCCGATAGTGCATTAGGTAGACCTTAGGTAACGAAGTGATGAACTCAAATAAGTACATTTTATCATTATCATTCATCCTATTATGCTTGGTTTATTATTTATTTATGAGATCGGTGCATTCAATGTTTTCACTTTAGTGATTCTCAGGGTAAAAACAGGTTAAAAGGTGAAACTTGGCGATTTTGGGACTAATATGAAGCAAAACGAGCAAGAGGTCAAGAGTCTACTGAAATGCAGAAGAATGCGTCGTATCTACTCAACAGATACGCCGCAATATCATACTTAGATGAATACGAAGACCATTGCCATGTGACACCGTGATTTTAGGCAGATTAGTTTGACTAATATCCTTGATAATTTACTTTTGGTTGGTGTGAATTAGGTTTTATTTGATACATCGTGTGAGAATATGTATGATTAAGTCGTGATGTATGGAATGTGACATAAACTCCCTTTGCGTGTGAGGTTATTGAGATGATTTGAGTAGTGTGAGTCTTGGTAAATTCATTCATGAACCCCTTTGTGGTGTGGAATGAGTTATATGTAGTTTTGGTGTTTCCGTTTTACGTAAACTAGTCTTCGTTCAAGTAATTGAGCGTTAGTAAGTTACGAGGATATGGTTTTCATGGGTTATGTTTATAAAAGAGTGTGAAATTCTATTTTTGGAAACTTTGTTTTGAAAATGATTATTTTTCTGGTTTGTCGTAAAACTAAGATTTATCGCGTAAGACGTTAAGTTTCGTTGTGGGTTCGCATAAAATATAAAAAGTATAAGGTTATGAGTGTAATAAATAAATTTAATAAATATATATATATATATATATATATATATATATATATATATATATATATATATATATATATATATATATATATATATATATATATATATATATATATAATATATGTATATAAAAAATCAGCTATAAGGGTTAAAAGGGGGAAAAAGGAAACAAATTTGAGTCTAATTAGAATTCCTAATTAAAAGGGATATCTATAATATTCATAGGAGGGTATAAATACAAAACCAAATCACCCAAAACCATCCCTTGGTCGAAATTCTCCAGCAAGGAAAGAAAAAAAATTAGGGTTTTCAATATTTGGAAGCTTGGTGATTGGTGGGTTCAAGATTCGAAAGTTTTAGGTATAATTTTCAATACTTGTGTTCAATTAATTAATGTAATTCATGTAATAATTATATGATGGATTAGGGTTTGTGTTAACTTCTGTAAATTAATGTTGTTAAACAAGATGAGATCAATAATTAGTGATATTATGATGATTGGTGAAAGAATTAAAGGTTAATGTATGTTAATTAATGAGTTAGGGTTTGGACAGAAAGTTAGTGCTGTAAAGGTACGAAGTTATTTAATAGATGGTTATGAGTTAGATCACGAATTTTAACTCTAAATTGTAGTTCAAAGAAAGGGCTTTCCAAAAAGTCCGACCACGACGGATTTCGAGCTTGGGAAGTTAGTCTTTTGATTTTTACGAGATAAGGTGTCAAGGCTGTTAAACCGGGACAGAATTTGGGTAAAAGTTTGATAGTGATTTGTGGATGAAAAAGTGTTATTAAGGTTAGCCCTTCTGGGAAAGTTAAGTTTTAGGTTATGTTAGACTCCCACGAAAAGGATTCGCGATAAAAAGTTGTGGAAGTATTTTTATAAAATCAAAAACTTTTGGTGTGCGTCCAGATCCGAATCTGGATAGTTAATAAGTTTGATTTTCTTATGGGTACTTGTGTATGTTATTAGACCATGGGCTTCTGGTATTAGCTTGTATGCTTATGAGAGACCATGGGGAATTTTTGGTGTGAGTTTTTAAGCTTGTATGGTCATTATGTTATGTGGGTGAATGTACCCTAAAATTCTGCGTTTTCTGAGTTTATGAGTACAAGGGATTTAGTGAGTATTATTAGTTGATAGTGTTTAGTATGGAGTCTAGGAGATCCATGGTGGATCATATTAACCTTAGTGAGTATCTATTTGTGTGTTGTTTAGATTGTGATTGTGATTTGTTGGAAGCAGCAGAGTTAAGGTGAGTTCATAGTCCCATATTTTTACTTTGTTTTAAACTTGGGATGGGAATGATGCTTGTCTTAAATATTTTGAGTTACTGTGATTATGTGTGTTTGAAAGCTTGGACTTATGATGTTATCATATGTATGCTATGTGTTAAATTATGCGGTGATGATGTGATTGTGAGATTATACGTGATTCATTTGGGAACCCATTTGATGCCAAGTTTTGTGTGGATTTATACGTGATTCAATTGGGAGGATACTTATCCTGTTTCTCACGCATGCGACCTAATTGATGCCAATATTGGAGCGGGGGTCACGTTCTGGCCCGGATGTTGTGAGTTTGGATCGGAGGGGCACGTTCCGTCCCATTGGTTGCCTTTGTTGTGTGTGATTACATGTTAGCTTATATGATAACTTTATATTATTTGTCCAACTATGTTTTATAATCACCATGAACTGGTTGCCTTGAGAGTGTATGTGTGTCTTAAACCTATGAATCTCACCAACATTATGTTGACGTTTTAATCATCATTTTCAGGTGAGCATTCTAAGGATAAGATAGATGGAAGCGACTAGAAGAGACTTTAGTTGCATCGAGATGAATTATATATATGTTTGGATTATGAATATGTTTGACTTTGTTGAAGATACCTTTGGAGGTTTGATTTGGTTATTTTCTTTTGGGGTATTGCTACAACACTTTGTGTTTGTACTTTGCTCTATCTTATGTGCATGTAGTATTTCCCTATTTAGACACCAGGTGTTGTGATGATATCCATGAAGTTACACACTCGCGTTTCCGCCTTGGTGAGGTGTGAATTGCCTGACTTTGAAGAATGCGCCGCATGTAATTCTTTCATGCACCGCATATGAAACTTTGGTCAAAGAAGAAGATCAAGCTCGTTCTACTCCAGATACGCCACATTATACATTTGACACACGGTGTATCACTATCAGGACTTCACCATAAACAATCCAAGACAATAGAAGGACATGCGCCGCATACAATAATTAAGTTACGCCGCATCTGAAGGCGGTGTACGAATATTCCAGAATATAATAATCTTGGACCCCACGCGAAGTTAAATCAATGCGCCGCATCTACTTACTCAATGCGCTGCATCGAACCCTTAGACAGAAACTATAAATACCCCAAGACCTAGACGAATTTCGTGTGCCACGAAACCCTAAAGAGTCGAATTCAGATGAACAAGCAACACAAGACACGCCTCAAACGAAGATACTAGAGCTGTAAGAAGGTCCTGCATGTATTCAATTCATTAAGTAGTTTTGTTTTATTGTAATAGTAAGCTTTAATTCATCAGGATTAATGGCCGGTAGTATGTGAATACGCAAAATCATATGCCCGCCTTAAAATTGCTTTCCCATCAATTAAAGTTTATATGTTTGATGTCTTTGGTGAATTTATATTAGTGCTTTGATAACCTCTGTGTCTAGCTGAGCACTGCATGGGCTGCCATACCCCTTCCTCGCCTATTTCATCTGACGTCTTTGGATAAGTAGGATAGTCATAAGTAATTATTAAGGGTTTACTCGCCAATATAATGAAACCAACGAGAAAGATTTAATTAATATACACTTCATATAAAACTAGCAATAAAACATGTGACAAGCTACGTAATTACCAAGACAGGTCTTCTTATAGTCTCTTTTATCTGTCTGTGTACATGTATGCTATTTGCTGATTCGTGCTATTTAGTTTAATTTACAGTTTAATTAATAACCCAACTGTGCCAGTCTCTCAGGCTGAACCCCCCCTTGCGTTAGATTAGACTGTAAAACTAACTTAGGATATTAAAATACTGATTAGGATAACTAGATAATACGTTCCACTCTTAGTGATCGACACTCTACTTACCATTATAGCTTAAAGCCATAAATTACCAACACACTTTCCAAAATTTTCACATGTTACCAATATGGTATGTAAAAGCTCATTATTACCATCCAAACTTTCAAATTGTGAACAATATCACCATTATCACCCTCATAAGCTTGCATCATTAGTCCTTTTTACCAACGGTCGTTAGTAATTAACTGAAAATTTGGTTTTCTTATGTTTCCGTACGTTTTTACACGTTTTCGTCCGTTCCTACACGATTTCATCTATTTTTACACGGTTTTTGTCCGTTCTTACATGCTTTCATCCGTTTTTACATGTTTTCGTCTGTTTTTAGACGTTTTTGTTTGTTTTTTCACGTTTTCGTCTTACAGTTTCCGTCCGATTTTACACGTTTTCATCCGTTTTTGCACATTTTCGCTCGTTTTTACACCTTTTCATCCGTTTTTACACGTTTTCGCCCGTTTTTACATGTTTTCATCCTATTTACACGTTTTCGTCCGTTTTTGCATGTTTTCGTCAGCTATCATTCATTTTTACACGTCTTCGTCAATTTTTACAAGTTATCGTCCGTTTTTACAAGTTTTAGTTTGCTTTTACATGTTTTCATCCGTTTTTACACATTTTTGTTTGTTTTTAGGCCTTTTCACCTGTTTTTACATGTTTTCTTTCGTTTTTGCAAGTTTTCGTCCGTTCTTACATGCTTTCGTCTGTTTTTACACGTTTTCGTCCGTTTTCATTTGTTTTTACACGCTTTCATCCATTTTTACAAGCTCTTGCCCATTTTTACACGTTTTCGTTCGGTTTACATGTTTTCGTTCATTTTTGCACGTTTTTGTCTGTTTTTACACATTTTCGTTTGTTTTCAGACCTTTTCGCTCGTTTTTAGACGTTTTCTTTCATTTTTGCAAGTTTTCGTCCGTTCTTACACGCTTTTCTCCGTTTTACACATGTAAAATCGGGCGAAAACGTGTAAAAACGGATGAAAAGGTGTAAAAACGAACGAAAATGTGCAAAAACGGATGAAAACGTGTAAAATCAGACGGAAACTGTAAGACGAAAACGTGAAAAAGCAAATAAAAACGTCTAAAAATAGACGAAAACATGTAAAAACGGATGAAAGCATGTAAGAACGGACAAAAACCGTGTAAAAATAGACGAAATCGTGTAGGAACGGACGAAGACGTGTAAAAACGTACGGAAACATAAGAAAACCAAATTTTCAGTTAATTACTAACGACCGTTGGTAAAAAGGACTAACGATGCAAGCTTATGAGGGTGATAATGGTGATATTGTTCACAATTTGAAAGTTTGGATGGTAATAATGAGCTTTTACATACTATATTGGTAAGATGTGAAAATTTGTGAAAGTACGTTGGTAATTTATGGCTTTAAGCCTACCATTATATACAAACTGACCGGGTACACTGCTCGTTAAGTGCGTGTGTTATAGATAAGTCGGCTAAATATAAATTTAAAACTTGCGTAGGCATTAATACTGCTAAACCGCAACGACACACGACGCCCATCAAGTTTTTTAGCGCCGCTGCCGGGGAGTGAATTGTTATTATCTGTTAAATTGATTAGTATTTTAATTAGGTTTTTAGACACTAACCACTTATTTGTTGTATATTAGATAGATTGCATTCATTGTATAATTTGCATATTTACTGTTTTTTGTGTGTTTTTATTTTTTGTTATTTTTGTTTTTATTTTTTTTTATTTTTCTTTTTTTCTTTTTCTGCATACTGCTGTCGTTGTATTGTGCTGATACAAACGATACGGCGCATCTGTTTATCAGATGCGGCGTATTGCGTTTTAATTTTATAAAATACAACGCGTTTAATAACTCGAGTACGACGCATCTTTCCCAAGATACGGTGTATTCTGTTTTGAATAAGAATTTTTTTTCGAAACCCTAATGCCATGCGACGTATGTGTTTTAACAGATACGACGTATTTAATATTTAAATTAAAAATAGTTTTCGAATTATTAAACAGAAGCAACGCATCGATTTTCATCGATACGGTGCATTTACTAAATGAAAAATCTTATAGTTTGAAACGTAACGAAAATACGACGCATTAGCTTCTACTAATACGGCGCATTTAATTTTTATAAATATAACCGATTTTTGATAACTAACCAGATACGACGCATTCTGATTTAAAAGCGGCGTATCGATTTTTCAAAATAAAAGTCTGATTTAATTTTAACGTAATAAGATACGGCGCATCCTTTTTCAGGATACGGCGCATCGTCTGCAGATATCAGCAACTTTTATTCTTAATATTCGTTTCCTAATTTATCAATTTCTCTTCCAGCGAACAAATCCTACTGATGATTTTACCTATGATGACAGGTATTACTATGGAAGATTTATCAATGAACGAATATCTTACTATGAAGCACAAGGTGAATGAGCATTGAGAAAGGTCCCGCACCAAGAACATGTTGATTCTGGAAAGTGATGATGAGTGTGATAATTATGGAGTTAACTTGAGTGAGTTCCGAGCAATATGCGATACTCAGGATTCGCTAGATAATTTCGATGCTATTGCTTGCAACTTACCGACGATCGATGCTTTGCTCAATTCCAAATCTCAAACCAACATACTCGTTTGCTCATCGGAGGTTTATGATACAGCTATTAAGCAAGACATTGAGGAATTGTTCAGCATAAACATTGATGTGTTTAATTACGAGACGCCCTTGTGCAAGCAATTCAAGGAATTCAATTACCTTCTTCAAATTGACACTGATGTGCTCACTGGAGACCTACCAGGATTCAAGACTTATGATGAATTCAAAAACACCTGGTACTATGAATGGAACGACCAAATACCATGGGTTTGGAATAAACCATTGCAATATGGGCATATCGATCACACTTGTAAACCTTTCCATTTCAATGACGGAAGTAGTGAATGGCCAACTTGTGACTATAATAATGATGGAATATGCAATGGGGGAAGCATAATTGGAATGAGACAAGTTGGCAACAATGTTTATTTTGAAAACTACGATTGGTATGATAAAGTTGAAGATTCCCCACATAGGGTGGAGGCTTTACAAGAAAAAGGTAGAATTGAATACTTAAAAGGACTAAAAGGAGCATCAAACACTACTTTCTGGGAATGGGTGCATAGAGAATTTGATGATTACACAAGGCTTAATCGACGATTACAATGGGAATTAAAAAGAAAATGGGACGAGATCCAAGATTATTATCAATCGATTAATTTGGCAAACTATAATCCCGATGATGATAACGATAAGTCACAAAGAAAATTAATTGAAGAACTTGATGACTATTTACGTACGGATGATTATTCTAGATTTGTTGATAAAAACAAGGAAGAGTTCATCAAGAGAAAAAGTCAACTACTTGGGATCCCTTATAATGAACCACCCATGATAATTTCTGAAAAATTTGAAGTCATCAAATACTCTTTGGGACCACATGAAGAATATGTTGCAACAAAGACCAGAGAATATATTAGATTAAGTCGGTCTGAAGAAAATGTTGCAGAACTATATGGTAACATCTTTCGAATGAAGGAAGAAGGATGGCACGTGACAAGAACAAAATAGGAGCTGAACGTGAGTCTAACTTGAAGACTCTGGAATAAAGACAAGTGCTGACCGGGAGACAACCCGGAACTTTTATCTTAATTTTATATTTAAGTCGAGTCTGTCAGATCTGTAGAAGATGCGGCACATCTCCATTATGGAATGCGGCGTATCATCTGCAATGGTCATATCTTATTTTATTTTTCTGCATTTTTTATTTTAAAACATCCTGTCAGTTTATTTAATGCGGCGCATCCCTGGTTAAGGATGCGACACATCTTTTATTCTGATTCGTGTTAATTCCAGGCTCGATACGGCGCATCTTCTTCCATAGGATGCGGCGTATCAAATGACCTGATGATCTTTAATTTTCTTTTTATGTTTTATTTTTACTAACTACTAATGTATTATGCAAGTTTGAACCTTCTTAACTCAGGTGTGTTAAAGTCTAGGTGGTATTATAGATTCCGTACACTTTTTGTTGAAACATCATTTATGAAGCTTAAACGTTCTCATCCACAAGAAAGTTGATTTTTGCTCGTAAACGCATAATGGAGGATCATTCCGAGCAAATATCAGGGGATTATTTCTGTTCTAATTCTTTTATTTTCCAGTTTTTGACCTTTGACACAAACAACGAGGACGTTGTTTAACTTAAGTGGGGGGATGGAGAATTAGAACACTTACTTGTCCTAAACTTTTATGCTTAAAATACACTTAATATATCAAAATTTAAAATTTTTAGCATGTTTTTGTTTAAGTCTAAATTACATAGCCGCACACGTAACCTTATTTTTGGCCTAAAATCAAAAACTTTAGTGTGCTGGTGACTTGTAAACTTTAGAACTTGGCTTGTATACTATTTGAGACCACCATAATAAGTATTATCGATATAATTGGAGTAACTTGTCTAACTTGGTAAATTTCTAGGATTACACCCAAAAAGCCTTTATATGTCAATGTTGCAAAAATCGTGAATCGGTCCTGAGGCGGTCGAGGGCCGAGTAGCATTTTTTAGCCGATTAATCGGCCCTAAACCTTGTAATCGCTGATTAATCGGCCGATTTCCTTGTAAATCTCTCCAAGTTCCAGGGCCGTTTACCTTGTAATCGGTGATTACAAGGCCGAGTAGGCCGTTTTTTGCAACATTGTTATATGTTATGTGATATTAACTAACTACACTGGTTAATTAACCCCCATATAAACCCTTTTGTTTACTCTCACTTTTAGAGTAAGATACCCCTAGAAAAACCTTCAGAACCATTCCTTTCGTTTCTTACACCTTTGTTAAAATGTTTCGTTACACCCTTACACCTTAGCCTACCCTGTAGATCGAAATCCGTGGTTAGTTACTTTAGGCAAAGTGTGTTTCCTTACATTACCTGTGTTCGCGTGCGTAATTCATTATCTTTGGTTAGGTCGGGAAATTGCACAATGCAATTGGAGTGAAATTACATATTGTATATTTTTAGTTTATTCTTCGTGTGTTTACTACTTTCACTATTACAGCTATTTCTGAAAGTTATGAAAAGTATGGAGAAATTATCCGGAAAAATCATGATAGAAAAAGTTGTGAAATTTTAAACAGTCAAAAAAATTGAAAAAATAGAAAAGAAAAGAAAGAGAAGAAGTTGGAAGTTTGTTTTAACCAACTTATGTAAATTTTTGTATTAAGTGGGAGATATCACCACTATTTGTTGTTGTATATTATATTTATGGATTGAATGGGAGTTGGCCGTTATGGGAACGCCAACTAAGGTTATTCTTTGTTTAAGATTTTTTTGAGTATAATTCGTGTCTACCTAAAGCGTGATGTTGGGATATGAAGATCAAAGTACTGCTGAAGAATCAAAGTACTGCTTGGAGTCAAAGTACTTCTTGTCTTGAAGAAAGTCAAAGTACTTCTGTCAAAGTACTTCTATTGTTAAAGGACTAATATGCAAATCTCGTTTAAGGATTGTTATGTAATTATTAGATTAGAATATTCTAGAATTAGTTTTACTTATCGTACAAGAATTGTAAACCGACTAGGGTTTTCCTTATGCCTATAAAAGGACCCCTAAGGTGGTATTAGAGATATACTTGTGCGTACAACATTAGAGAGTTATTTAGCGATTAGGGTTGTTAGTGAATCTGTAATAAGCAGGTTCAAAGTTTGGTTTAATATAATCGTTAAAGTTTTGTTATTCTTATTAGCTTTGTTGAAAGTAGATTTCGCATACTTAACAGAGTTATATCAGTGTTTCATCATTAGTAGTTTTGGATTTATTCAAGATTGCTAAACCTTTACAAGCTATATAGTTAGTTTGGTCAGAGTACAACCATCCAACAAGTAGTATCAGAGCTTGTGTGGAGACTCTGATTAAGAAGAAACCTTAAAAACCGATTTAACCACAAACCCTAAACAATGTCGACTGAAGTTACACCAATCCCGTCCATCACCTCACTCAGAATTCCTATCATCAAGAAGGGAGAATATGATCTCTGGAGCATGAAGATGAGGCAGTACCTTGCTATTACAGACCATGCTCTATGGGATGTGATTGTCAATGGTAATGTTGTTCTTGAAGAACCTGTAGCAGTTAAAGGACAACCTAAACCACCTTATCCAACCTTGCCAGCAGCTACAAAAAGAAATTAAGAGAAGGCTCTCAACATACTGCTGTCTGCTATACCTGATGGACACCTACTAAAGTTTCATGATGCTAAGGATTCTAAACAACTATGGGCTGCTATCAAGACAAGATTTGGAGGTAATGATGCTTCAAAGAAGATGCATAGAAATTTATTGAAGCAATAGTTTGAAACATTCACTGTTGGTGAAAGAGAAGGTCTTGATGCTACCTATGACATATTCCAAAGTCTTCTTAGCATGCTAGAGTTATATGGTGCAGAGGTATCTGTTGAAGATGCAAACTTGAAGTTCCTAAGGAGTTTGCCATCTGTATGGCATGTGGTTGCTACTATGATTAGAGGACAACCTGGTTTGGATTCCATGGACTTTGATGATCTCTACAATAATTTGAAGGTGTATNAAACAACTATGGGCTGCTATCAAGACAAGATTTGGAGGTAATGATGCTTCAAAGAAGATGCATAGAAATTTATTGAAGCAATAGTTTGAAACATTCACTGTTGGTGAAAGAGAAGGTCTTGATGCTACCTATGACATATTCCAAAGTCTTCTTAGCATGCTAGAGTTATATGGTGCAGAGGTATCTGTTGAAGATGCAAACTTGAAGTTCCTAAGGAGTTTGCCATCTGTATGGCATGTGGTTGCTACTATGATTAGAGGACAACCTGGTTTGGATTCCATGGACTTTGATGATCTCTACAATAATTTGAAGGTGTATGAGCATGAGACAAATTGTCACACAAGTTCAAGTTCTCATCAGAAATCTCAAAACATTGCTTTTGTGTCTTCTAAAAATAGAAGCAGTACTTCTACTAAAAGTACTGCTCATCCTGTTCAAAGTACTGTTGATGATAAACAGCACACTTGCACAACTCTAACTACCACCACTTCTTCACCAACCAACAACACCAACTCTGATGATGTTGTTTGTTCATTCTTTGCTCAACAAGCCACTTTACCTGTTACTTATCAAGAAGATTTGATGCAAATTGAAGAGGATGCTTTAGAAGAAATTGACATCAGATGGCAAGTTGCCATGATCACTGCAAGGATCAAGAAGTTCATAAATAAAACAGGAAGAGGTATTGACTTCAAAGCCAAACAGGGTATAACATTTGACAAATCTAAGATTGAATGCTTTAATTGTCTCAAGCTTGGACACTTTGCAAGGGAATGCAAGTTTGCAAAATATCAGGCAAATAGGATGAGTGACCAACCCAAAGTTGAAAGAAGAGAAGTTCCAGTTACTGAATCAAAACCAAAAGCTTTGGTGGCTCAAGAAAATCTATCAGAGGTTGACTGGAGTGCTGAATTTGATGATGAACCAGTCACATACTGTACGGTTGCATTGGAAGAGTTTGATTGGAGCACAGCTTTTGATGAGGAACCAGGATTTGCTGCTTTGGAATCAAGAGATGGTCTTGGAGGCTTTGATTGGAGCATGGAAAGTGAAGAAGAACCTGTTCTGTTGGCTATGGTAGCTACTTCACCAATTTCATCCACTATTTCTGAGGTATGCTCTAAATGTAGTAATTTTTATCAAAAATTGCTTAAAGATTATGAGACTGAAAGAGATAATTGTAGAAGGGCTAGGTCTGAGGTAGCTGGCTATCAATTGACTTTAGAGTCAATGGAAGCCAAAATAATCACTCATGAAAATAATGAAATGGCTTGGGCAGACAAATATGAGCAACAAGACTATCAATTAAAATTGAGTGAATGGAAGTTAGGATGTAAGGTTTCTGGACTTGAAAAGATCACTAAAGAAAGGGATGATTTGTTAGAAAAACTTGCTAGTTGGAAAGAATCTGGTCTTTCACATGTTAGTTTTGTAGAAAAACAAAGAAGAGCAAACCTTAAAACTGGACTAGGTTATGGTGTTGAGTATAGCAGTTCAGAAGATAACACAACTAGCGATAAGGAACAACTTAATTCAGAGGCAATTTCAACTAGTAATGAAGAACTCACTAGCTTAGATGACAACACATCTAGTGATGAGGATCTAATTAGTCAAACACCTCCTGAATTTAAGAAAGAAAAGGGATATAATTCAGTTGCTCCACCCACTGGTAGCTTTCAACCACCTAGGACAGATGTTTCTTGCTTTGGAGTAGACAATCTCGAATTTAGGAAAAAGCTTACTGGTCAATCTAATTCAAGTCCATCTAGTTCTGAATCCTTAAAAGAAACAGTTGAGAAACCTAAGGATGATACCAATAGGAGTAATGTTAAGGGTTCAAGGTGTGTTAACAATGATAAAACGTTTTCTAAAGTTTTTTCAAAACAAGCAGTACCTCAAAAATCTTCTCAAAGTACTGCTAGACATTCAACAGTACCTTCAAGAAGTACTTTTCACAATACTGCTAATTTTAGAAAAACTTTTAATCATTCACCAAAGAGTTAAGATAGTTTTGGTCATAGAACTAAAGGAAGAGCATTCGGGAATATGGATCAAAAGTTATGTTTTGTATGCTATAGTCCCCATCATTTGATTAAGAACTGTGACTTTCACTCAGATTATTTAAGTCAATTCCCAAAAACCTCATCTGCCAACCATAAGTCAAGGGAGAATAAACCAGTTTGGAATTACTCAAATAGGGTTAACCATAGTAATTTTTCAAAGGACTATAGGTACCCTCACTAGAAAAGACCTTTTTACAAATTACCAGTACCCTCAAGAAATACTTTTCAAAGTACTGGTAAGACAAATGTTTCTCAAAAAGTACCTTCACAAAGTACTGCTAGGTCTTCACCCACTCAAGGTACTGCTAGTCCTTTTTCAAATGTCAGACCAAGGAAGTTCAATTCTTATCAACCTAGAAGGTCTTACACCTCAAAAAGAGTACCTAGATCAAAGAACTCAACAAACAGTGTTAAAACTAATTGGGTTAAGAAAGAAAGTACTGATGGGGGACAACCAGTACTTTCAGCAAGTAAGGGTGAAAAAGAGAGTGTTGTTGAAAATCCAACACAGGTTTTGGGACCAAAGACCATAATTCTTGATCATGCTTTCAAAAACAGTGGAGATTACATACTCAAAGAATTTAAGTATGTCACTCCACAAGGGGAACACAAGTCAGTCATGGCTTGGGTTCCTAAAAGAAACTAACCTTTTTCATCTTTTGTGCAGGGCAACCCAGAGGAGGAGCTTAAGGATCATATTATTATTGATAGTGGTTGCTCTGGCAGCATGACAGGAGACAAGGAGATCCTGTCAGACTTTAAGGCTTATTTTGGAGGAAAAGTTGCTTTTGGGAATGATCCAGATGGAGGAAGAATTACTGGCAAAAGAACCATCAAGACAGGATGTATTGATTTTGAGAATCTTCATTATGTGAAGGAGCTTAAGTTCAACCTTTTATTAGTATCTCAGATTTGTGACAAGAAGTATCCTGTGTTATTCACTGACACAGAATGTCTTATTCTCTCTCCTGAGTTCAAGTTTGTTGATGATCACTTAGTAACACTGAGAATACCAAGAACCAATGATGTGTACAGCTTAGATTTGAAGAACATCAACTCTACTGGAAGTGCAACATGTTTAGTAGCAAAGGCAACACTTAAAGAAGCACATCTATGGCATAGAAGATTAGGTCATGTGAATTTCAAGAACATCAACAAGTTGGTTAAAGGCAATTTAGTTAGAGGTTTACCTTCTAAAATATTCAAGACTGATCATTCATGTTTGGCTTGCAAGAAGGGTAAACAACATAAAGCTTCATGCAAAAAGATTGAGGAGAGAACTAATAGAGAGCCTTTGGAGTTGTTGCACATGGATCTATTTGGACCTGTCTCTGTTGAAAGCTTAAACAAGAAGAAATACTGCTTAGTTGTAACAGATGATTGTAGCAGATTTAGTTGGGTCTTTTTCTTGGGATTCAAAGATGAAACCTTTAAGGCTATTCATGATCTTATAATTGCCCTTGAAAATCAATTAAGACTCAAAGTAAGATGCATTAGATGTGATAATGGGACTGAATTAAAAAACAAGCTTATGGATGAATTTTGTGCCAAGAAAGGAATTAAAAGGGAGTTTAGCATTGCTAGAACTCCTCAGCAGAATGGTGTTGTAGAAAGGAAGAATAAAACATTGATAGAATCAGCAAGAACAATGCTTGCAGATTCTTTATTACCTATTCAATTTTGGGCTGAAGCTGTAAGTGCTGCTTGTTATGTGTTGAATAGAGTATCAGTCACTAAACCTCAGATGAAGACACCTTATGAGTTGCTTCTGGGAAAGAAACCAAACATTCATTTTATGAAACCTTTTGGTTGTCCTCTGACTATTCTTAATACTATTGATTCTCTGGGAAAATTTGAGGGCAAGTCAGATGAAGGATACTTATTGGGTTACTGTACTAACAGCAAAGGATTTTAAGTGTACAACAAGGTTACCAGAAAGGTTCAAGAATGTCTTCATGTTGATTTTTCTTGAAGATCAAGAAAATCAAAAAGGTAAAGGTCCTGATTGGATGTTTGATCTTGATATTTTGACTCCTTCTATGAACTATGTGCCTGTCAGAGAAGAAAATCAGGTTGTTTACAAAGAAGAAGATTCTCAGTACATTGTTCATGGAGTCAATGTTAGACCTGAAGATGCTCCTGATGAAGAACCCATAACTATTGAAAAGGAGCAAAGTACTGTTAAACCACACTCTACAGTATCTGATGAATATCAGGCCATTCAAGATGAGCTTAATAGGATGCTTTTTCAAGAAACAATGGCAAAATCCTATGAAGATGCTCAAAGGAGGCATATGAAGAAGCAAAGAAGAAGGCTAAGTTCACAGATTCCTCTCACAGTACTTTGAATCAAAGTACTGCTGACCCATTTGAAAGTACTTCAGGTGTCTTAATGGTAACATCTCGGTATTTTTCCTAAAATCTAATTCTAGCCAAGACTTCTAGGTGTTTTTAGCGACCCGAAGCATTTTTACAACTTTAAAGCCATGTTAAATCTTGATGTTGAAGACGTGAGATATATTAGGAAACGATAATTTCATTGTAGTATTAGCTGCAGGCACAACCTAGAAGAAGCCGCCGGAATATGTTTGGTACTTGCCCTTTAACTTATTTAAACTATTCATAAACGTTTGGTAACAAACTAGATGAAGATGTTATGCTTGATTCTTATTGGAAAAACCTATTTCCGGGAAGACGA
>LBNU01027203.1:6000-21219 GCA_014162995.1 Artemisia annua | reverse complement strand
CTTTGTTCGAACTTTGAACTTTTTAACGAACCAAGTGATGATGAACTTTTTGATTTTAAGGCCGATCAAAGTGAGTGGAAAAACATTTTGTATGAAAAACCTTTTGAAGAAAAATCTTTTGATGATCAAAGTGATGATTATCTTATTGATTTCAATGATGATCAAACCGAATGGAGAGAAATTTTATATGGGAAATCTCACGATGAAAAGTATTTTGAGAAAAAATCGTTTGAGAAAAATTCTTTTGACGAAAAATCTGATAAGGAAAAAGATTTTAAAAAGGATTTTAAAATGGACATTGCTAATATGGAATCCGTTTTTGAGCAAAATGATTTTTCTCCTTTTAAGGATGATGTGTTTTCTTCCGATGAGTCCACCATCGAGTACCTTTCCGATTTTTCCTGTGAAGACAAAGTTTTTAATCCAGGAATACTCGATGATGGACAAACTCATCTTTTGATGAAAGTAAGTTTAAACAAAAATCTTGAGAAGCTTTTAATGCTTAAGGAAAAGGATTGCTTTTTGCTTTCTTTTGAACAAAAATCTCTTTCAATATTGAAAACAAAAACTTTGCTACCGTTTGACACGGGGAATGAGGACACTATTCTTGATCCGGTAGAGGAAAAATCTTTTCACAAAAAGTTACTTTGCTTAAATCCCACCCACCTTCCCGTGACTTTTGAAACCTCACTTGTTTTACACTCCTTCGCGAGTGAAGATGTTATTTTTGATCCGGGCATTCCTCCTTTTGTGTCAAATGTGTGTTTAATTTGCTCCCCCAAGAACAAGTAAATTCGGGGCGAGTCTAAGCTATACGACTCGTTACAAAACAAGCGCTTCGTGGGAGGCACCCCATGCTTATCCTTTTTATTTTATTTTCTAATAAGTAACGTGAGGAGGGCAACCTTTTCCAATCTTGTGTTTGCTTGGTTGTTTGTGTTTGTGCAGATTTCCCCAATTCATGATGACTCTCGTGCTCGTGGATCGTCTCATCTCCACTCGAGTCCCATGTCTTGCTGCTTGCTTGGAAATCCTATATCCAAATCTTATCGACTAATGGTATCTTTGGCATACTTAATAAACGGCCTTAGATTTATTGTTAGGATTACCCTTACCTTGAAAACATTGAGGACAATGTTTATCTTTAGTCTGGGGGGGTGAATCTTCGATTTGATTGACCTAGCACTTTCACCATTGTCGTTTACTTACGCAACCCCGTTTTTCCTCAAAAATCCAAAAAAATTGAAAAATTTTGAAAAATTTCAAAGAAAAAATGAGAAAAATATAAAAATTATGCAAAAATAGAATAAAAGTTTTGACACCGCGTTTGACTTTCCTACTAGGTAAGAGTGAGAATAAAAATTTTGACTTGATCCGGGCGTGTTGAGCCCTAGCTTGTTCCCTTAACCAATGATGATCACAAAAGCTTTTGCTAGTTTTGTACACAAGGAGCTACTCTTTTGTCGGCTCCCGTACTTTACTTTATATATGCATGGCTTGAAATTATCGGCTAAGTATCCGCGGATCTCATTATTTGAGATTTTCAAAATGCGGAGAATGAGATATGATAGTGTTTATTTAGAAGTTAGTTACCATACGTGGAGTAGTGGTTCTCTTTAAAGCTCATCGAAGGTACTTGTGGCCTTTCGTTCCCATCAGCTTGTTTCACCCCATATCTTGTGTGCTAATTAAAGATGTTAGGTTTAGCCGATGAGTAGTTCTTTATCTTCTTAAGAGAATCTTTGCTTGGGAAATTGGGTACACATCATGGATACACGTCAGTTGAGTTGTATTGTATATCGTTGAATAAGCGTAGTACGCATGTGGTTTCGGAGCTACCCAAAAGCCCGTTGTTATGTATGAGCTAAGGTGCTTTAAGACTTCGGATTGAGATCGGACCTTGGATCCTAGATTCCAACCCTAGCAGTTGGCGGTAGGTCTTGGATTGAAACCGTGAAGGTTCGGAGTTGAGAAGTTACTAAGGCAAGAAAAAGAAAGAAAAAAGTGAAAAAAAAAATAAAAAGAAAAAAAAAAAAAGGTATCAAGAAAAAGAAAAAGAAAAGAAAGAATAAGGATGTATGTTGAAGATTTATGGATTATGAGTTCTAGTGTTAAGACTAAAGTTGGTCGCGCGTGAGGTGCATGTTACGATCCTAGATCGGACGCATGAGGTGCACGTGAAATGTACTCGCCAACTTATGTCTATTTTTGATGTATTCCAAAGTCTTTGTATGTATCCAATATCCTTGATGTGGACCACATTTCTCTTGCAAACCTTCTTAAGGGAAGATCGATAACTACTTAGCGTTTGAATTTGGTATCTTTATCGGACTAAAAACTATGAAACGAGATGCTTATGAAGAAATTCATTTCTCTCACAAAAATAAAATAATGAGATACAAAAATAGGAAAATGGGAGCAAGCGGTACACGAGTAACTTCCATGAGTAGCGTTGGCATCTAACTTGTAATTAAACAATGATCCGTTTTTACGCTTAGTTTGGGAGCTTGTGAAAAATCAGGGACGATGAATTTTATCCAATCGGTCACTTTTCTATGAATCGTGTTCTTACTCTATGACCCTTAATCGTTATTGAAAGATAATGAAAGTCAAGCACACCGTCATAAGCTAAAGTAGTGTAATATATGATGTACATAGTCAAAAATGGAAAACCGGGGCGTTTTAGGGAATAAATGATTTCGTATCTCTTTTGAACGTTTTGCTACTTTTCAAAGTTAGTAAAGAGAGGTGTGAAATTATTTATCTTTAAGGCGTGACGTGATTACATTGCGTGAGGACACGCAATACCTTAGTCTGGGGGATTTTGATATGTGCTATTTTACACATACTTTTGACCTTAGTTTAAGTGTTTAAAAGACCAAAAACTAACGTGAAACGCCAAAGATATCGTGTTTTTGTGTTTGTGATCGTGCAGGGAAGGATATTGCATAAATGGCATGAAAATCAACCAAAAAGCCTAAAACGAGCACGAGATGTGGAAAAGTGTCAAAAAGCCGAGTCAACGATGAAATCTACTCAAGGAAAGCCCGTGATGACGAGTTTATTTCTTAAAAAGCTCAAGAAGATGAACGATACGCTTAATCAAACCAGAAAGATATTCATGAGAAGAAGCTTTCCAAAATTGAGCAAGTGAACGTTTTTACATCTTTGAAGACTTGAAATAAACGTCAACACAATGCCTCGAAGTTACATGAGTTTACATTTAGTAGTTTAAACGTTTATTGGTATTGTAATAGAAGTTTGATGATGATTTCATAACTTGTAAAAGTCTAGGGGGCAAAGCGTACACGTAAGCAAACTTGTAACCCCCTAGCTTGATATATCTCTTGGATGGCTTCATTTGTAAGCATTAGATTAGATTAGATTAGGATTAGGAGTAGGTGTAAGGTAGGTGTAGTTTAGCTTATTTTCATGTCTTAGTGTAATTTTTATTAATGCAAACTTATTTCATGTCTTATCTTTAGCTTATTTTCGCGTTCTTAAATCTTTTCTTTAATCTTTTAAGCTTATTTACATGTTCTTAATCTTTCTTTAGAGCTTTTATAAACTTTTCACCACCTTTGCATGTTTTCCATTCGAAAAAGATTAGAAAATGAGTTAGGGCTTGTTTTGTGTCGTTGGCTTATAAAAGCTTATTTAGCTTCTTCTAAACTTGTTCTTCATCTAGCTTTTATTAGATTTTGGTAGTTTTAATCTTTGGTCTCACGTAATAAAGTTTCAAACACGTTATTTTTGAGTTTAGCGAGTATAGATTTAGGGTTTAGCGAGTTGTAAAAGTTTTAGCGAGTATGGATTCATTATTCTAGCGAGTATGGTAGTTTTTAGGTCTAGCGAGTTTGTGGTAACCAATTTAGCGAGTAAGGAGTTTTGGATTTAGCGAGTTTGGTATTTAGTAAATTCTAGCGAGTATGGAACATAAGGTTAGCGAGTATGAGATTTTTTATAGCGAGTATGGGACTTTTTAATAGCGAGTATGGATTTCATTTTAGCGAGTATGTGTAAGTTTTATAGCGAGTATGGTTTTCTTAGGTTCATAGCGAGTATGGTTTTAGGCTTCTAGTGAGTATGGGTTGTTGTATAGCGAGTATGGTCTGGTTCACTTCCTTTCGAGTTTCATTTTTATTTTATGCCGAGTTAGGCACGAGTTCCCCTCATCGTCTCATCGAGTGAGGTCTTTATTTCTTTAAAATCTAAACGTTATGCTGTCGAATTTTCTTAAAATCTTTTTAGTGTCGTTTTTCTTATATAAGTCTTACGTCTTTTCATTTATAGTTTTCAACTTTATTAACGTTAAATGTTTTACAAGTCTTTTCATTTATTTATCGCTTTACGTTTTTAACATGAGTCACGAGTAGTTTCTAAACGTGTTTGCTTAGTAGCTCGAGTTTGTGAGTTAAGTAAGAGCGTTAAACGTTTGTGATAAATAATCGAAAGATTACTTAGACGTGTGATTTAATTATTCGAAGACAAAACCTTTGAACGATTAATTCATTCGTTTAGAGTTATTAACTTTTCAAAAGATTAATTGACAACTAATCTCGAGAAAGGAAAATAACTCGTCACAAACTTTTACCTCAAGCTTAATAAACTTATTCGCGTCGCTTTGCAAACACATTGTCTTTTAAATTCATTTACCGCTTTCATTTCTTATCGCACTTTAATTACCGCTTTCTTTAGTCGCTTTATTACATGTCTCTTTACTTGTTTACTTATTTTGCGTCGCTTTATCGCTTTCCTTTACTTTAACCGCTTTTAAATTGTCGTTGTAGTATAAACAAAACAAAACCATCTTTTAAACCTATTCATCTCACATAGCTCACGGTCTTGAGTGACGAGATCAGTTCAACCCTCGTTGGGACTACGACTCGAGTTTACGAGCTTCACCGCTTGAAAAACGCTCTAATCAAAATGGCGCCGCTGCCGGGGAGCGGTTGATAAGATTTAGTCGTTCGATCGTTTGAGTAATGTGTTTTGAAGATCCTTCTTTCGAGAAGTTAACGCTTTTGTAAATATTTTCAAAATATAAAAACACAAAAATATTTTCTCTTCTAATTTGTTTTTCTTTTGATTTCCCTTTTTCCTAAAATTAAAAATCCAAAAAGATTTTACTTTTCAAAAATTGATTTTCACTTTTATTTCACTTTTCGTTTTTCCAACATAAAAATCCAAAAATAATCTTCTTATCCTCTAATCGTTTAATTCTATCTCTTTCCCCCTCTTTTGTTTAATTCTCATGGATTCATTGATACTTTGTGTTGGTTGTGGTGAACCACTCTATGGTTCACCGTGTCGATATTGTACGTGTGTAAGGTGTGGTAACGATATTCAAAACGGAAGTTGTTTGTTTTGTGGTTCAAGTAATTCATTCTCTTATGATCAAAACCCGAATTCATTCGACTATCCTTCAAATTTTTACAACTACCCACCTCCGCTCGACTTATCTTCGTTCTGTGAAGGATGTGGAAATCGTTTGGATCCGACTTCTAATTGTTGTCAACGGTGTACTTGCATGAGGTGTGGTAGAAGTCTTATTAATGGAAATTGTTTGTTTTGTGCTGTCGAAGATGAAAATTCATATTCTCAAAATTTCAATTCGAACTTTTCCAATTACCCTCAAAATGATTCTTACTTACCTCCTCAAAACACTTATGAGCAAGAACCGTATTTCAATCATGATTCATTTCAACATCCACCAAATCCGTTACAACAATCATACGAGTGTGAGTATTGTGGAGGTTCGCACCTTAGCACCAACTGTCCATTTTCTCCTGATGTTCACCAAAAATTTCAAGATATGATGATCGCATTTGAGAAATTGAACAATGAACTTACCCAAGAAGACTCTCATCAGAAAACGTATGGAGAACTTTTAGCTGAAGAACGAGCATCTAAAGAAAGCTCTCAATATCGTAAGCCCTTCATTTACAATGATGATGATGACGAGGCGTCCATTCAAATTGGGAAGTTTTACAGTACTTCATCATATTTCAACACAACCGTCAAGGATGATGGCAGCAAAAGCATGGAAGAATTGTTAGCAGAAGAGAATGCACTGAGAATACGAGCCTTTCTTTATGAACGTGGCATTATATCTCCTGAATCTCCTATTCCCGACTCTTCCAATCCTTCTCTCACTACGATCGAGGGAAGTGATTCTGTTGTGGAAGAGGTCGATACTTCTCTTGTTAATGATAATTCTATTTCAACCGAAACTCCATCCTCTGATCCTCTCATTTCCGATTCTATCGCTCCTTCTCCCACGCCGGTTGAGAGGAGTGATGTCTTTTCAGATGAGATCGAGGCTTGTCTTGCTAAAAATCATTCCGATTCGACGATGGTTGATGATACTAACTTTGATCCGGAGGGAGATATTCGTTTTCTTGAAAGTTTATTACATGAAGAACCATTACCTCCTCTCCCTCCGAAGAACGATGAAGTTACTGATGAGTCCATTGATAATCATGATGAGATATGTTCCGAGTCTGACGAAGGTTATACTTCCTTGTCTTGTGGAGAAATCGAGTACGTTGAAGAAGACGGTTGTAAATGAAAGGTTTACGAATTGATGAGCATTTCTCTAAGAAGCTTGTTCTTCGCTAGAAGTTCTCCATACGTTTTATCGGTCTGATGTAAGATGAAGTCCTTTTAAGAATATATGAATGACTCTGTCATAGCCAATTTCTCCGAACTCTGTCCCTCAACCATACTATCTTGTGAAGTGTGTTATTGTGTAAAGGGCCCTCAGGAGAAGCAACTGATCTCTTTGATGTAATTGTTGATTAGATTTTGAATCATAATATTGAGCTCTGTCAGCCAGAGTTTTGATAATAGCTAGAAAGGAATATGATTCACTCCACAGCGGCCTTTAATAGTGCCACAGATGAACAGGTGTGTTTTCCTCAGTATAAACAATCCCGCAATGACGCAAAGTGGTAGGACCGGATCCACACACACATTTGGACTAGACCTCACATACCTATGTATAGTCTCTCCGAGATACCAGATGTTGTGAATATGTGATCAGTCTGAATTCATGAGATTCTGAAACTGGAACTGCCGCCGTCTTGCTCAGCTTACAAATGATCCTAATGCGAGGACATGTTAGGAAGTAGTGCGAAAATCGATTGGTAGGTACACTCGAAAACACGTATAAGGTAAGTGTGAAATTTTTTGCGTAATCTTTGAATTAATTCTTCATGCTATGCAATACGCACAACCGTGAACATTCAATTCACATAAATAAGACCCAGAATCACTGAACCAACAACCTCAACTAAGATACAAGTACCACCTCGTTCCTCCAGCAATCTAATTCGCAACAAGCACTGGCACTTCCAGAGACACAATGATTCTGCCGCATCCATGGTATACAAAACCAAGATAAGAATGGGCGTTGTACGAGGTTGTGGGTCAGTTTGGATAGAATATTGCGAAGGATAGTCGAATATGACTTAAAGTTTTGACTATGCAGAACACCCAACCAATGAATTACTCGAACAACAACACCACCAACAACTTCGCACGTTGTGATTATGCTCATATCTCCTAATCACCTTCTTCACTTCATTACTGTGTCGAATACCCAAGCAAGTCAACGGTGCGACCACCCCATGAATGTTATTAATCCACCAGGCACTGGATGGAGGATAACACAAACCAAGAGACATGAACACAATGCGCAGGAAATTATGACAATAGTAGAGCGAGTTATCCAGAGCGATTACTAATTTGGAATATATGTTAATGTATAAGCAACATATATTATTTTATAACCCATAATATAAATTTTTTTTTGCTGATATATATCACGGTTTGTATAATTTTTAGTTGTTTTGTTTTTAAGAAAAGCATGTAAAACTTCTACAAAGCTCTAGAGTGATTCTTGGCAAGCCAACCACAAGTCATACGATACACTGACCTCCAACGACTTAATCTTAATCAACCGCTCCCGGCACCGGCGCCAAAAATGATGTAGCGTGATTGCAAGCAAGCTTGAAACCACGGGTATCGGTTGTCCCAACGAGCGTTGAAATTGATCAAGTCGCTCAAGTCGTGAGTTATTGTGTGATGAATAAGTTTAAAAAGATTTGATTTGATTTAGTTAGTACTACGAAACTTTTGCTAAAACTTAAATAAAGTAAAGAACGGAAATAAAGAAGAAACAATAGTAAGACGTAAAAGAAGACAGTAAGTCTTAAGAATTAAGTAAAAGAGATTAAGTAAGAAAGAAATAAAGAAAATGTTTTGGTTTTTAATTAACAAAAGAAAATTAAACTATATAGAGTAATCTTTATATTAGATGTAAAGCAAAATCTCAGCAAGTACGGATGTAAGTGATAAAAGAAAAACTCACTCGATAAAGCGGAAGGTATTAAGACAGCTTCACGGCTGAACAACCCATCTGAACAATAACTCTGAAGATATTGATAACCAACAGCAATAAGAGACATATATTAATATAGATGGAACTAGCACTACTTTACCACAACACTCTCTAAAAGTCAGTGTATGGCCAGATGAACTTCTGCAACTCACTGAACATTTCCATTCTTACTCGCAATACTGACAAATACCATACTGCGCAAGAACATACGCAGAACATACTTCGCAAGTGGAACTCCTAACTTATCACCGCAAGTTTGCTACCCGACATACACAACAGATACCTCTGACTGCGACGGAAGATCAAACATACCTCTTCTATATTCGACTTTCGAACAACCTCGCAAGTCCCAAACCCAGACTCGCAAGACTTAAAGACAAAAACTCCTAACTCAACAATTCAAACTCATCATTCCAACAACAATATGCTACTCGAATTTTTAAGACATACTCGCAATTTTTAATTGAAAAACGTACTCGCAAAAATCAAAAGAAAAACTCATACTCGCTAATGACCCTATAGAATCATACTCGTAGAAACTATTTTAAGAAGATTCTAGTACGTAAAATTTATCTAGGGCTTGTAACTATTTCAAATCTAATTTGTTAACATGTAACAGTAGTTTGAGACAACTAAAACTTGTAAACATAATGAAAATAAGCACGCTAAAATAACCAATAAGCCAAATAAGCTCAAGTCATAATCATTAGGCAGCGAAAATCCATCTTCTTCATGCAAAGGTGCGTGAACTTATTGTGAGCTTATTTAGGATCAAAATGAAAGTAAAGAACAAAGAATAAAGAAATGAAAAGCAATAAGAGAAAGATTGACATAAGCAAAGAAAGTAAGCAAGTAAAAGAATTAAAACATGAATTCACAAAAGCTTCATTAAAGAAAGATTAAACTAAGACAAAAATAAAACTACACACTCCTAAGAGGTCAACCTCTAAATCTAACCTTCCAATGAAGCTAGAGGTGGTATTAAGGAAGCCATGGTGGCTAATCCTTGTTACATATTGCACTAAGACCCCTAATCTCCAAATATTGAATAACACAGCATAAACTAGAGCATACAAAGCTATTTATCTTCTAAAATAACTACTTCTGGTCCTTGTAACTTTGAGGAAATAGTGTAGACGAGCCTTCAAATAAGTTCTTCAATGATTAAAGTGATCCTGTTGCTCGAGTTTGAGAAGCTTACTAAGGATAATCATCTTTATTCTTCGATTAAGTGTCTCTTTCGTATTCATGAGCTCTTGAGTAATGGCAACATCGTCACGGGCTTCACTTAAGCAAATTTGATCTTTAACTTCACTTTCGAACGCTTTTCCACATCTCGTGCTCTTTTTGGGCTTTTAGGTTGCTTTTCATGATGTTTCAGCAATATCCATACCTGCACAATCATAAACACAAAAACACTATATCTTTGGCGTTTAACGTTAGTTTTTGGTCTATTCTACACTTAAACTAAGGTCAAAGATATGTGTAATTCAGCACATATCAACAATCTAGGCAAACCTTGCGTAAAATAAGCGGTAAAATATATATAAGGATATAATGCTTGTGGAATGAAAGTTTGCAGATTCCTGGAGTTAAAGATGCAGTAAATTTCGCAATCCCTGCAGAAAAACTAAATTTTAAAAACTTTTCTGAAATTAGTACCTGACGCCATCAGAACTGATCTGACCGAATTTTTATGTTTAGTTTCCGGAAAATTTCTGGAAGAACAAATACCTTAATTCCTGGAATCCTGCAAAATTTCATTACGACTCGATACAAGCATTTGACTCGAACAAATACTAATATGTATGATCATTTAATATTGTTACGATTCATGTTTAATTCGTTCTTATAAACAAATTTAGATTTCCCTTACACTTATCTTTTGCAAAATAACTTTATATGTAATTAAGACAAAGTTAAAAACAAAATAAAGCATTTTCACAATTTAATTTGAAGCATGAACCATTAACAATAAAAATAAAACATACATAAGGACACAAATAAAATCAACTAAACAAACAAACATAACAAATAAAGCCTGGGTTACCTCCCAAGAAGCGCTTGTTTTTGTTCGAATCACGAGCCTGACTCTACCCTTATTTAACGGAAATAGGGGAGGTTTTCCCTACACTTAGGATTAAGTGCAGGTGAAAGTAGCGATACACACCCTTAGGGTGGAAATATGCCACGTGAGGTGAAGGAGATGTGTGAATGAGTAAATAGTCTACCACCTTCATTTTTAGGTTACCCGAATCCATTGGTTTGATGGGTGGATTTGAAGTTGGAAGAGTTTTATAACAAAGATTTGAGCTTTTGTCATGTTCATAATTAGTATGCTCCAACGGTTCTTCATCCATTCCGGTTCCCATCTTTTTTATTCCAACGTCATCTTCGTCTCTGTATTCAAACTTGCTTTCATCAAAGAAGTGGAGTGTTGGCGTTTTGAAGTTGGAATGTTGGAAAGAGGTTTTATGGATAATGGGTTTGGTTTGAGATATCATTGAGACCCTATGCATCAACGTTGGTTTGAGAGGTTCAGAGGTTATGGTATAGGCGTGAGAGTTCTCTTTCACAAAGGGAAACTTATGGGATAGAAGTTATTTGCGGTTGAATCCATAGAGGGAGGTGTTTCATTGTGCCTACCGCTGCTTGTTTCACTAGGGACTGAGATTTCAAAAATCTTTTCGATCTTTTTGGGTACAACTTCTTCCCTAATCTTTTCCTTAATCCTTGACATGAAACCTTCAGCCAAGTCCATAAAGATGTTTCAGGTGTTCTCCATTTGGACCTCTAACTGTCGGATCTGTCTTTCTTGGTTGTTCATAAAAGTCAACATTATCCCTTCGAACTCCTCTTGTCGTGAAAATTCAGGAAGCGTATGTTTACTGAATGCATTCACATATTCAGCATTAGCCATAGGCATCTCGACCCTCATCAATTCCTCAACCTGCCTTTCGATGTTCTCAAATAGCTGTTCTTGGGTTGCATTCATGTAATCTAAACTTCTTTCCTCCGAGAACATTGGGTCCTCCCATTCTTCTTCTTCGTATTGTGCTAGGTCCTCAATGACCTCCCAGCACTTATCAACACTGAGCTTGCTCAGTATACCATTTGCAGCGTAATCTATGGCCCTTCTACTTTGATGATTGACACCATCATAAAAGATTTGGATTTGGAGCCAAAGATCAATGCCGTGATGGGGGACTTTGTGGAGTAATTCCTTAAAATGAGTCCATGCTTCGTAAAGAGTTTCACCTTGACGTTGTTGGAACATCAAGATGTCATTCCTTAGCTTGGCAGTTCTCGCTGGTGGAAAAAATTGAGTGAGGAAACGAGTGGTGAGATTATCCCAAGTCGAGATGGATCCCGCGGGAAGACGATAAAGCCAATGGATAGTTTGGTCACGAAGAGAGAAATGGAAGAGACGTAATCGGGTAGTATCTCTAGTGGCACCGTGAAGGTCAATGGAATCTACGATTTTNGAGTAATTCCTTAAAATGAGTCCATGCTTCGTAAAGAGTTTCACCTTGACGTTGTTGGAACATCAAGATGTCATTCCTTAGCTTGGCAGTTCTCGCTGGTGGAAAAAATTGAGTGAGGAAACGAGTGGTGAGATTATCCCAATCCCGCGGGAAGACGATCAAGCCAATGGATAGTTTGGTCACGAAGAGAGAAATGGAAGAGACATAATCGGGTAGTATCTCTAGTGGCACCGTGAAGGTCAATGGAATCTACGATTTTAAGAAAATCCTTAAGGTGTTGAATTGGGTCTTCGGATATATGTCCATGGAATACAGATCCATTTTGCACCAACCGGATGGTGTCGGGTCGCAGGTGGGCTACATTGGCTTCTTTAGGAAGCTCAATGGCGTTTCGATAGCCATGGTGGCTAGGACGGGAGTACTCTCCTAAAGTGCGGGCTCTAGGAGGTGGGTTTGGTTGTGGTGGGTTGTTGGGTTCAAGGATATTACCACCTTCCAACATGTCGGATGGTAATGGTTACGGACAAAGGAACGAAGAAAAAGGATAGACTAAAGAAAACCTAGAAAACATAAAATAAAATCTCACTAGAAAAGAATCTAATGAGTAGACCTAAGTAAAAATAAAATTCAACCAAAACAATAACTATTCCCCGGCAGCGGCGCCAAAAACTTGATGCGTGGTTTGCAACCTACGCAGTAGGTTTTACCTCTCAAGGGATCTTGAGAAGCTTGCAATCCCCACCAGGCAGTGTACCTGACCGATGTAGTATAGTGAAGTGGCAAGTACCGGGGGATTGATCGTTCTCTCGAGGAATAGTGTCGTTAGGATTGAAAACTACTCTAATTAGGTCTAAGGGTGAGGGATGATTCTTTTTGTATTTTTATATTTTATGGAAAGCAAGTAAAAATCTTGGGTATTTGGAAGAGTGGGCGGAATTAGTTGCTAGTCAACTAACCCAATTAACTACAATTGCAAATAAAATAAAATAACAAGAAAATAAAAGTGGTTGTGAAACTTATATAGAGAAAAGTGTGTTTACTTAGATTTCACTACTCCCTAGCTATCTTTTACCGGTTAATTGGTTTGTTACAATTGTGTGGACGACGGGTTGTATTCCTTTAAACCATTCATAGGGCCGTGTACGATCTTCCCTAACTCTATAAGTGCAAACTTCATTCTATAGCGACACGTTTAGTATCCAAACTATGAAATCACTAGTAATTACCTATGCATTAAATACAACCATATAATTGTAGTACACATCCGATTCATGTTTCTTAAGACGTTCAAGCAAGTTACCAATTGGAAGTTAGCCAGTTTTCTTAAGCCTAACATCGACATCACCCACCCACAACAATCAATAACAAACCAACAACAAGTAATCAATAGCTAGCTTTCATTAGATCTAAGCAAACACAAGAGAAACCTAGCCTAACATGTTAATTAAAAGACAAGCATAAGATATAATCATGCAACACATAGACATATTGAATGATTTGAAGGAAGACTTATCTTTAATTAATCATAGATGAAACAAGGGTGAAAACCCTTTGAAAAAGGCTGAAAATACGAGCTAGGTTTTATCCCTAAAGTTCTCCCAAAAGTTACACACTCTTCAATGATCAAAGATGATAAAGTAATGATACAATGTAACACCTGGTACTTTTCCTAAAACCTATTTCTAGCCAAACTTCTATTTTCGTACCTGAGATACTTTTAAATTTTTAATGCATGTTAAATTGGGCTTGAGAAGCGTGAGATATATTGGAAACGAGAATTTATTCCTTGATTGACTCAGCACAACCTAGAAAAACTCAAATTGTATTGCATTTGCCAAATTATTTGATTTATTTTGAGTTTGAGAAAAACTAAAGTTTATGCTTGATTTTATTGGAAAAATTATTTCGTGAACAATGGCGCAAGTTTCGTAATTTTTCGAGTCCGTTTGCTATGTCGTTCGAGCCCCGAAGCGTTTTTTTGAGAAGTTTAATACGTTGGCAAAGTTGGTACCTTGAGTTTATTTACAAAATCTACCCTAAACTTCTATTAATAACTAACCTACCCTATACTTATTTACATATAAATACCTATTTATTATTAATTATTTCATTTTCACTCATAATAAACACACACACACACTCATAATTTTCTCTCTCTCTCTTCTCCCTTTTCCTCTCTTTCGCCGGCGACCCACACCCCCACCGAAACCCCAAAAATTCCGGCCACCGGAATATTTTCCGACCACCACCNCCCTTGAGTTTATTTACAAAATCTACCCTACACTTCTATTAATAACTAACCTACCCTATACTTATTTACATATAAATACCTATTTATTATTAATTATTTCATTTTCACTCATAATAAACACACACACACACTCATAATTTTCTCTCTCTCTCTTCTCCCTTTTCCTCTCTTTCGCCGGCGACCCACACCCCCACCGAAACCCCAAAAATTCCGGCCACCGGAATATTTTCCGACCACCACCTTTTACACCACCTATACCAAACTATAGATCGGGACATCCCCGTCACACCCGTACAAACCTCGTACCCCAAACACCCCCGTACGCCACCTCACGCGCCACCCCCGCCGTCATAAACCACCACCGCGACTACCACACGCCTCCACCACTTTCTTACCGACGGTATAGCCACCCCACGCGCCTCCTTTATCTTTATTTTTCATTATTTTTAAAACCCTAAATTTTATTTCTATTTAATCCGAATTTATTTATTAAAAATCTTTTATAAAAATGTTTTTATTAAATGTTTTAATGATAAAACTTGTGTGGATCTTTTTCTTGACCCGTTTGGCCGCGACTCAGTTTGACTCACCGAGTCAACTCGATTGACTCGGTGAGGGTTTTGATTTTCTTGTTGTTGTTTGATGTTGGTGAAGAAGGAGTATATATTTTTGTGTTTGGATTGAATTTCGAGGGTCCGTTTGGTTTGTTGGGTGCTCGGCAGACGAGAACCACCACCACCGAGCCACGAGTGGTGGTGGGTGGTGATGGTATATTATTGTTGTTATTGTTTTGGTATTTGGATTTAAATTAGGTAGTGTGGAATTGATTTGGATTGGATTTGGTTGCGTTTGGTTTTGGCCGAATAGGTTAGGAATTCGGATTTGGATATTTGGTTGAGCCGAGTAGTGTTGAGGCTCGGTTTGGGTTTTGGTTTAGTTTCGGATTTATTTCATTTGACTTGGGTTGACTTTTAGAGTAGTTATTGTTGTTTGTCGGGATTATTTTCGGGATTTGGTTACTAGTCTCGGGATTATTATTATTATTATTATTATTATTATTATTATTATTATTATTATTA
>LBNU01027202.1:19359-43965 GCA_014162995.1 Artemisia annua | reverse complement strand
CCCCTTGGATGCTAGTCCTTAACCACGTAATCACGGAATAGCCTTTGAATAAACAAGATTCAAAGGAAGAGATCAAGAAAACAAAAACCCTAGGTAGGGGTATTTGTTTTGCCGTACAATATAGAGAGGAGAGGAGGGAGATAATTTTGGTTAATTGTTATCCCTTAATGAGAGAATATCTCCCATATATTTGACTACAATTCAAAACCAAAACTTCCCTTGGAAGTCCCCTAATGGCCGGCCACCTATGGGCCCAAAATGGGCTTCCCATTTTGTTTTCAAGTCGAATGGATTAAGTACTATACTTAAGCATTTGAAGCCCAATAGTGTTTCTGTGTTACGTTAGCTTATTTGTATGTCGTAAGTACAATAAACACGACATATAAGAAGTACCTAAGTGTATATGTGTGTGACCCCATAGGCTCACATATGTCTAGCCATATAATTAGTTATTATGACATGAGCATACTCCAACACCTTGAACCAACCAAACACCCCATCCATCGAACACTGAACAATGAAAATAAACTAAAATTTATGAAACTACATAAGCATAACTTTCGTTTACATAAAGTAATAATTTTGAACACTTAAATCAGAATACATAAGCATACCTTTGATTAAAACAAAAACACTTAAATCAGAATACATAAGCATACCATTGATTAAAACAAAAATAACTTTGAAGACTTAATTATAATCCCGTATTGGTTGAATCAAATTACACAAACCCGGATCAAGTTACCATGCCAAGAGACCGTCAGTCTCGGCTGCAACAGTAACACGGGTCAGTTCACCCCGCCAAAGTATCGGAAACATCACCATATTTGGCTGCAACCGTAACCCGGATCAACTTACCACGCCAAGAGACCGCCATTCTTGGCTGCAACAGTAACCAGGGTCATGTTACCCCGCCAAAGTACTGGTACCAGAGAGAGAGGCGGTGAGTTGAGAAAGAGGCGCTGAGTTGTATCTGGAAAATTCCGGATATATCTATGTGTAATCAAGGCCGAACATAATAGCATAAGATTGGGCCATGGTAGCCCACGAAAAAAGAGGCAGCCCATGTGCCAACGAAACGGCGTCGTAGCTAATTCAATTTAATATATATAGTAATATCAGTAAATCATATATTACTTCCTTGATTCTATATTTTTTCAACAACTTATAAATATTCAATATTAATTATTAATCCAAAAATAATTAAATTTTCAATATACGACACAAATTTGTTATGTGAGGTGATCTATAATTCTTTATAGCCATCTTTGATCTAAGGGATTAGGTCGAATAATAGTAATGTACTTTTTCAAATGTACCAATTTGGTACGTGAACTTTGAAAAGGTTGTGTAAATGTAACGAACTTTCATAAGTGTTCCAATTTGGTACATGATGATGACGTGTTATACCGGAAAGTCTGACACGTGGCACCATTTATAACGTGACAGTCATCATCACGTACTAAGTTGAAACAATTACGAAAGTTCGTTACATTTCTACAACTTTTTAAAGTTCACAGACAAAATCTGTATATTTGAAAAAATACATTGCTATTCTACGACCTAATACTAAGTTGATATTAAATTATTATTATTATTTTTTAAATATTTATTATGTTTATCAATTTTACTATTGTTTTATATAAAATTAAAATTATTTTAAAAACGAAGGTGTTCCATGCTTTAAAACTTGTGTAAATAAGTTATACATAATTTATAACTTACAGCAAAGGGTAAGGTCACCCAAGGTTAAGTTTTAACTCACTGCCACGTTAGCGCCACATCAGCTTTTACCTTTTAACCTTAACTCTTGACTTTCCACTCCGGTAGCATAACTCACCTATAACTCACCTTAACTCACCTCCACCCCAAATATTTTCAATTTCAACCCCAATTTTTAACAAACACTTTATTTATTTAAAACATAACATAAATTCTTAAACATATTACAATACGAAATTAAAACATGAATATTACATTACGAAACATATGAAATTTAAAAACATAAATATTACAAACATTTATTCATCGTCGTCGGAACCTTCTTCTTCATTTTGACGTTGAAGATGTCTTCCCTAAACATGCTCCATAAGGTCTAGTCGGAGTTGATTATGCATATCCACGTCGTGTATTTCTCTATGTATGCGACGTTGGGCATCATATCTGTCGATCCACCTGTCTCGGCTAAACCGTGGTGTCGGATCCACCCACATTTCCGGATACTCACGTAGTGCAAACTTTTGATCTTTTAAGATCATGTTATGCAAAATTATGAAAGTATACATTATTCTTTGTAACTTGACAACTTCCAGTGCACGTGCCGGTTGTTGTAGTATACCCCAACGTCCTTGAAGCACCCCAAAAGCATGTTCGACATCCTTTCGTGCACTTTCTTGCTTCCTTTTAAAATAAGCATGTTTTTCGTCAGTGGTTGCCGAGAAGGACTTGACGAAAGTTGACCACCGTGGGTAAATTCCGTCAGCTAAGTAATAACCCCGTTTATACCGATGTCCATTTAGCATATACGGTGTTCTTGGGGCTTCGTTAGCAAGGATGTCGTCGAATAACGGAGAGTTATCTAAAACATTAATATCGTTATTCGCCCCCGCCATCCCAAAAAATGCATGCCAAATCCATAAATCTTGCGAAGCAACAGCTTCAAGCATTATGGTTGGGTATTTTTTAAAACCGCTACCATATTGCCCTTGCCACGCAATCGGACAATTTTTTCATTCCCAATGCATGCAATCAATGCTACCAAGCATGCCCGGAAAACCATGTTCACGCTCATGTTTTTCATAAATAGCCTGAACGTCGGACCATGTTGGTTTCCTTAGAAACTCCCGCATAAACAAGTCCATAACGCACTTGTTAAAATTATCAAGACATTCACGTGCAGTACGCTCACCCATTTGCAAATACTCATCAAATGCATCGGGTGCGCTGCCGTATGCCAATTGGCGTGTGGCAGCGGTACACCTCATAAGTGTACTAATACTTTGTCGACCCGTGCAGCCGGGTCCTTTGTTCATGAATTTAAAATGATCTGGAAGATCGGAATAATAAGATTGAATACCTTCAACTATTTCCAAAAATAGTTTCCGGCTCATACAAAACATTCTGCAAAAATTCCGGTGCGTATACTTACACCGTTGATAAAGGTAGTCACTACGTAAGCGTTCCTCAGCAACCTCAAACTCACGGTGGATGCGTGTACACGAGATGCATTGTAGAGCTGCTGCTGCTTCTTGTTGTTCCAAATGTTGATGATATTCAAATGCGGCTATCATAAATTCCATGTCCATTTCATCATCTATATCGGAGAAACTTCGTTCTTCTTGGTTATTTTCGTTCGGATCCATTGTGAGTATGAAAGTTTTGGGTGATTTTTTTTTCCTTATAGAGAGGAAGTGTATAGATTGAATTTGAGTTGTGTAAGTGTGAAAATAAAATGTGTGTGAGGTGGGTATTTATAGTGGTAAGAAAATGGGTTGGGATTTTTATTATTATTATTATTATTATTATTATTATTATTATTATTATTATTATTATTATTATTATTATTATTATTATTATTATTATTATTATTATTATTATTATTATTATTATTATTATTATTTTAATAATATAGCCGTTACTAACGGTAATAAAAGTATAGGGGTGTGAATGATTTTTTTGCCTCACTTTAACGCACGTTAAGGGCTTACCCTTGCCTTTTTAACGCACCCCTTTAACGTGGGTGAAGGTAAGATAACGCACCCCAAATAGTTGCTGCGTTAAAAGTTAACTCGGGCCAAATGTGACCTTACCACAAGCTCTTATGTACACAAGTTTTAAAGCGGCATGTTAGTTGGTATCAAATGAAAGCTCTTTATAGCTTATAAAGACTTTCATTTACTACGTAACTTATATTGATTAGTAAATATTTAATGATGTTCTCTTTTGTTGTTGTAAACTGTGATTTCAATAAATGAGGCGTCAAGCCATCAAGGTCTTCGCTTTCTTTAGTAGCCACCCAATGTGGAAAAGGCGAAAAAGGTTCCTTTTGAGACGTTAACAATCGATCAAGGGCGAATGGCAATGTCGAAACCTAAACCGTGAAGAACTAAATACAAATAGCAAAAGTTTTATCAATAGAAATTATCCCGATTTGACAATACATGCAAGAACTACGGAACATAAAACATGTTTTAAAAGAGGGAAAAAAAAAATAAAAAAAATCATGAATTTAAATTTGTATTAGGTCGCGGCCTAAACTACAAATTAGAGCACCTTAATTTGCATAAACTATAGATCATCCTAGCGAGTGATGACATATAGTCTATATTCGGGTCATGAACCCGACTATTAAACGTCACTAGTACTTAAGCCCACCACGTGTGGGCTACTGTGGCAATGGTTTGTGCTCACGGAGGCCCAAACCCAAAGTTATGTATAGTTTGGATATTGGATATCTCTTATTTATGGGATATATATCAAATATCCGATATAGGCGGACACGTCGAGGAGTGAGGAACACCAAACCGATAAGGTTTCGTATGTATATATATATAGGGCATCTCGGCTCTAATTCGAGGTACGATACCACAACCCTAACTCTTCTACAAACCCCAAAACCGATTACTTACTCTCACGCCGGGAGGATAATCGTGGGAAACAATCCCACGATAAGCCTAACGGTGTCTTTTTGTTTTCTTAGTACGCAGGTCTCAAGTATTACAACCGAATTGGTACTCAAGACAAGGAACGCCCAACTTTTGTATCAACAAGTGGCGCCATCAGGTGCGCTGCCGTATGCCAATTGGCGTGTGACAGCGGTACACCTCATAAGTGTACTAATACTTTGTCGACCCGTGCAGCCGGGTCCTTTGTTCATGAATTTAAAATGATCTGGAAGAGGATCGGAACAACTATTTCCAGAAATTCCCGGCTCATACAAAACCTTCTGCAAAAATTCCGGTGCGTATACTTACACCGTTGATAAAAGTAGTCACTACGTAAACGTTCCTCAGCAACCTCAAACTCACGGTGGATGCGTGTACACGGGATGCATTGTAGAGCTGCTGCTGCTTCTTGTTGTTCCAAATGTTGATGATATTCAAATGCGGCTATCATAAATTCCATGTCCATTTCATCATCTATATCGGAGAAACTTCGTTCTTCTTGGTTATTTTCGTTCGGATCCATTGTGAGTATGAAAGTTTTGGGTGATTTTTTTTCCTTATAGAGAGGAAGTGTATAGATTGAATTTGAGTTGTGTAAGTGTGAAAATAAAATGTGTGTGAGGTGGGTATTTATAGTGGTAAGAAAATGGGTTGGGATTTTTTATTATTATTATTATTTTAATAATATAGCCGTTACTAACGGTAATAAAAGTATAGTGGTGTGAGTGATTATTTTATTATTATTTTTTTTTTGCCTCACTTTAACGCACGTTAAGGGCTTACCCTTACCCTTTAACGCACCCCTTTAACGTGGGTGAAGGTAAGATAACGCACCCCAAATAGTTGCTGCGTTAAAAGTTAACTCGGGCCAAATGTGACCTTACCGCAAGCTCTTATGTACACAAGTTTTAAAGCGGCATGTTAGTTGGTATCAAATGAAAGCTCTTTATAACTTATAAAGACTTTCATTTACTACGTAACTTATATTGATTAGTAAATATTTAATGATGTTCTCTTTTGTTGTTGTAAACTGTGATTTCAATAAATGAGGCGTCAAGCCATCAAGGTCTTCGCTTTCTTTAGTAGCCACCCAATGTGGAAAAGGCGAAAAAGGTTCTTTTTGAGACGTTAACAATCGATCAAGGGCGAATGGCAATGTCGAAACCTAAACCGTGAAGAACTAAATACAAATAGCAAAAGTTTTATCAATAGAAATTATCCCGATTTGACAATACATGCAAGAACTACGGAACATAAAACATGTTTTAAAAGAGGGAAAAAAAATAAAAAAAATCATGAATTTAAATTTTTATTAGGTCGCGGTCTAAACTACAAATTAGAGCACCTTAATTTGCATAAACTATAGATCATCCTAACGAGTGATGACATATAGTCTATATTCGGGTCATGAACCCGACTATTAAACGTCACTAGTACTTAAGCCCACCACGTGTGGGCTACTTTTGTGCTCACGGAGGCCCAAACACAAAGTTATGTATAGTTTGGATATTGGATATCTCTTATTTATGGGATATATATCAAATATCCGATATAGGCGGACACGCCGAGGAGTGAGGAACACCAAACCGATAAGGTTTCGTATGTATATATATATATATAGGGCATCTCGGCTCTAATTCGAGGTACGATACCACAACCCTAACTCTTCTACAAACCCCAAAACCGATTACTTACTCTCACACCGGGAGGATAATCGTGGGAAACAATCCCACGATAAGCCTAACGGTGTCTTTTTGTTTTCTTAGTACGCAGGTCTCAAGTATTACAACCGAATTGGTACTCAAGACAAGGAACGCCCAACTTTTGTATCAACAAGTGGCGCCATCCGTGGGACCCTACACTAAGAATTCTGCTAACTTCTAGAATGACAAATTCCGGAAACTTAAGCCAGCGGACTCCACAGACGAAGAAACCCCATGTCAACTTACATGGGAAAAAGCAGCCAACTGAGGCAGCACCTAAACAGGCCACTGGAACAACCAATGCGCCAAAGAATCAAAGATCAGATTCAGATCTGGAACAACCAGTGCGCCTAGGACCCCTCACGGGAACTATTCACGCCACTGCGACAAGTACTGGCGTGGATGATCTACAACGCACTCCCCTAACCATGCCAGAAGGGAACCCTACCGAGCCGCTAGATGCGCCTATTCGGAATAGGGGCCCTGACGTGGAGACAGACCTCCGCACACTTATTGGAGTCGCGCCAGAGGTAGTGCCAAGCGATTTCGTGTCCTAAAACTACGAAACCCTAGCCGCTCTCATGCGGGAGGAAGCGAAAAAGAGGTCAAACCAGAGCATACAATCCCGACTCAACTTTGACCCAGATGATGAAGCCTCTCCACTGCGCCACCGAAAGAAGAAGCGCGAGAGGAGTAACCGCCGACACCCGGTATTTACCAGGATCGGAAGCAAGATGATGAATGATGAAGAAACTGATTCACAGTATCTAGAGGAGCACGAAAACGATGGATGGCGTACCAATGTCCACGCCAGGCTTGGTAGGCGCAGAGTCCATGATAGACTTGGGGGAAGGTACTCTTCAAGTGAAAGCCCTTCGAGCCCAGATTCTAATGACAATCGGCGCAAGCGCCGCAGAAGATCAAGCTCGGATTCCGACGATAGTAGGCGCAAGAGCCGAAAAAGTATAAGTCCATCCCAAAGTAACTCCTCGGACAGCGAGGATGAAGAAACCGGACACTGGAAATCAAGGGGAAAACACCGCGACCAGGAAGATGAAGACATGTCTCGTCCCTGGCGCCGCCAAAAGGTTGATGCGTTTACAAAACGCATCAATAATTTCTCGGAAAACAAGAGAAGGCGTATGCCTACTAATGTTAAAACTTATGATGGGACAGGTGATCCTGATGACCACCTAAAAATTTTCGAGTCAGCAGCTACAATCGAAAATTGGCCACAACCTGTGTGGTGTCATATGTTTAACTCTACATTAGTGGGGAATGCGCGAAACTGGTTCAGTAAGCTTCCACGTAGAAGCATTGATGGTTTTGAAGAGTTGCGGAAGGCGTTTCGTTTGAACTTTACTCAGAGAAAGAAGTGCGCCAAGAACCCTGTTGAACTCGCTAGGGTAAAACAGCGTCAAGGGGAATCCACAAGCGCTTATATGGAGCGCTACAAGGACGAATGCATACATGTCAAGGCATGTCCAGAGATACTAAAAATCTCAGGGTTTATGAATGGAATTAATAACCCAGAGCTGATCAAGAAGTTGAACGATAAGGTTCCCCAAACCTTTGATGAACTCATGAAGCGCACGAGGTCCTTCATCCAAGGAGAAGCTGCCGCCGCAGATAGCAGAAAAGGCTACTCAAACTACAGGTCACAGGAACAGTCCAAGAGACAATCCAATGACCAGAGCAGCAACCGTAATAAGAACTATCGCAGTGAAGGAGGCGGACGGGGGAACGACAAGTACACCCCATTAACAAAAACTCCGAGAGAGATATTCGTAACAGAGGGCGCAAACTTCCCTAAGCCCCCACCAATGCGCACCCCAGAAGCGCAGCGCACAGGAAATGGGTACTGCGAATATCACGGACAGAAGGGCCACACAACCAATGAGTGCGTCCAATTGCGCCAACTAATTGATAAGTTGGTAAAGGAAGGCAGGATGGACCACTTAGTGAAGAACATCAAAGATGGGAAAGACAGACAAAAGACTCTACCCAAGAAAGAAGCACCTAAAGATAAGGCTGACACCATCTACATGATACAATCATGGCAGCGAAAGGTTAGGCAAAAAGTCAGCCAAAGATTTTCTTTCGGAAGTGAAATTTCTTTCCCGACTTTAACTGCGGACAACGCAGTGGCGAAACCACTCACCATCAAGATAAGCGCGGAGGGTCACGATATCCAACGCATGTACGTTGATGGAGGGGCGTCCGCAGATATAATGTATGAATATTGTTTCAAGATATTGCGACCTGAGATACAAAGTCAGTTAGTCCCGGCCGCGACGTCATTGACAGGTTTTACTGGAGAGAAGATATGGCCCATGGGGCAGCTGCGACTGCTAGTAGCTGTTGGTAATAAGGAGCACTCCACAACAGCTTGGATGAACTTTATGATGATTAGGTCTCCTTCGCCATACAATGGCATTATTGGAAGATCGGGAATATCAGTCATGCGCGCGGTACTATCCACAGCACATGGGATGCTTAAATTCCCAGTAGAAGGCGGCATTGTCACCCTCTACAATAATGCTGTGCCACCTGAAGAATGTAACACGGTTACATGTGAAACGACACACACTCCAGAACAGAGCGCAGCCAAAATACCAAACCTGAAAGTAGCCATTCATCCTGATTACCCAGAGCAACAGGTATCGCTCGGGGGGTCGCTGTCTGATAAAGGCAAAGCAGCCGTATGCGCACTCCTGCAAAGAAACCTGGATATCTTCGCATGGGAACCAAAGCACATGACTGGTGTGCCGCGATCAATCTCAGAACACAAGCTGCAAATCCGACAAGGATATCCCCCAGTGAGGCAGAAAAAGCGTGGCCAAGCTCCAGAGCGCGCAAAAGCCATTTTGGAGGAAGTGCATAAACTAGTGGACGGGTATCATGCGAGAAGTCTACTACCATGACTGGCTTTCTAATCCAGTGATGGTTAAAAAGAGCGATGGTAGTTGGCTGATGTGTGTAGACTTCACTGATCTCAACAAGGCATGTCCACAAGACTGCTATCCATTGCCAGAGATAGATTGGAAGGTGGAATCTTTATGCGGATACCCCTTTAAATGTTTCTTGGATGCATATAAAGGATACCACCAAATCCAAATGGCTAAGGAAGACGAGGAAAAGACAGCCTTCCACACGAGCCAAGGCGTCTATTGTTATACGAAGATGTCTTTTGGCCTAAAGAATGCGGGCGCCACTTACCTGCGCTTGGTAGACAACGCATTTGAACGAGTAAACTACATTTTTGGTCCTTATGGTTGTATCAAAATTGCACTTTCAGTCCAAAAGTCAAAAGATCGCACGGATCAGTCCAAAAGTCCACGTGGACTTCACTTTTGGTCCAATTTTCTAACCTAGTTAGTTTAATCATTAAGTAGAATCCGGATCGATTGAGAAGAGTTTGAGATTGAGAAGATTGAGAAGCAATCTTGACCCTTTATCTCATCAAACCAAGTCAAGGGTATGGTTGGCAATTTAAAACTTTCATTAATTGATTTTTCTTATCCATTTAATATGTATTTGAATTAGAGTGCAAGCGTTTTTTTATTTTTGCTCCACCAAATTTAAATGATGAAATGGCCTGCTGAACCAATTTTCATCCTACGCAATTCATTTTTTAGTCACGTTTAGCTATTTTAATCCTTCCATTAAAATATAAAAATGTAAGATTACTCTAACCATTTTATAAGTTATAATCACATAACTTGTTTTAGCAATAACTTATTAAATTGTTTTCGATTCAACTTTTTCGTTTTATTTGTCTATCGAAGGATAATTATGTTAATATTCATCTCTCGAGTGTCACGAGTACAACTTAGCAATAGCTTTTTTATGCATTTATTCATATATCTATTTTTGATTCAGTTTTCTAGATTATGTGATTCACAAAATTTGACGTCGTCATGGAGTAAGATGTGAGACTTGTCATCGGACTTTGATGATTGTCACTAATGTATATATGATGATCCGTGCATGATTCATATAAAGCACTAACATTTTTTTGTTAATGATTCACCAATTCTTTTATGATTCGAAATCAAAATATTAACATACTTTATTAATGATTCACTATCAAAAGATTTTATGATTCATTATCATAGTTCGTTAGTGATTCAATAATTAATCAATTTAACGATTCACATTTATATATGATTCATTAAAAAATATAAAACTATATGATTTTCTCCGATTGTAAATTAAAACTAGTTAAGTTAACCCAACTGTGATTTAATGTGAATCTTCATGTTGCTACATATCAATGAAAAAAAATGAATCAATGAAAAGAGTAATAAATGATTCATTAAGTTATAGTTAAAATGAATCACTGAAAAAAAAAAGTCGGTCCATATGCAACAGGTAGAAGTTCGAAATTCGAAAACTTAGATTAGGCTCTTTAGTCATTAATTACCCTTGATTGATTCAATTACTATAATACCCTTTTTATCATAATAAACAATTTATGTAATCAATTAAGATCTAAACAATCCAATGATTATAAGTGCTTCTCAACCTTCTCAATCTAAAAACCTTCTCAATGGAACCAAAACATATATATATATATATATATATATATATATATATATATATATATATATATATATATATATATATATATATATATATATATATATATATATATNTACATCAAATCCGACCCGGTTTGAAGACATGTTAATAATTAAATTTTCGAGAAAGTGTACCTGGGCTATAAAGCGACTCGATCAAAGCATCACCTGTGGCAAGAAACGCATGCCATAAGTAATATTTCTGGGATATAATTGTGGTACTCTGACCAATAATGGAAAAAGTAACTGAAAACACAATGGAAGTGATTTAAATCACCCTATAAATTTATCAACAGATGAGCACTATAAGATTTAAATGCAATATAAACCGCATACACAAATTAATCATGTATAAGAATATAAACAAACAATTAGTAAATTCCCCAATTCTTTTTAATTGATTCGGCATGTACCTTTGATTCAACAATCTAAAAAAACAACAACATTAATAATTATTGATCTATAGATGTATAGACATTAGTCCTCAATAATATAGTGAATCAAAAACATACATAAAAAATAAATTATTAGAAAATTGATAAAAATAAACTTACAATCAAAACCAAAAATAGTTTTGCCTAGAAATCAGGATCATCACCAATTTTGAATTTGGTGTTTTGATTCGTCGGTTTGGTCAACACACAATCGAATAATTGAATCTGAATATTGAAACGTGAAACTGATTTAAGGTTTATGATACTGATTTGATATGATTTTTAGAATGTGTTGGCATTCGAAAATGTGAAAGACAATCGTATAGAAGAAGTTTGGTGGAGCGTTTTGTATTAATGATATGAATTAATTGACTTTGGTGGACCGGTTTTGTTCATAAAGTGTAAAGATGAATGCATAACCATGTTGTACGCATTAAAAATCGACTCAGATCACAGACACATCAGCAAATTAAATGCATGGTGTGCTTTATAGTACTTGTAAATTATTCTGGTTTATTAGTATAGATAGATAGATTAGGACGAGGGATGTACATTCACGAAACCAAAATCTCAAAGTATCGATCGACTGCATGGACTCTCAAAAGGTTATGGCAATTAGTGAAGTTGCGATTTCGATCCGAGCCGAAACACAAGAACAAATCGATCGCATCGAGTCTGATGAAACAACTAATAAGGTTATTGCAAGTGAAGTTCCAGCACACATTGTGATTTCGATTCCAGACGAGACACGAGAACAGATCTTAGCCTTCCATTAACCCCCTCCTTTTCTAGATCTAATGGCTTAGATTAAGTTGCAATTTGCACTAACTTTACATTAAATAAAGCATAGGGGGTTTTTTTTTGTAATTTTACACCCAAAATCATAAGGGTCTAACTGTATTTTCGTCATTTGTTACACATCACCAAAATATTCAACTCCACTTCTCTCTCTTTCATCTAATTCACACACAAAAACTCACTCATCTACCACACCTCCTCCATAGCATATCACCAGCATCCACCTCCATCATCGTCAATCACCACCACCACTACCACCGTAATCGTCGCCGATCATTAAGGTCCACCACTGTATTCTTCACCGATCACCACCCTCCTCCACCGGTAATCATCGTCATCATCATCATCATCACAATCACAATCACTTATCACCCTTCCACCATCGTAATTAATCGTTATAACTATATATTGTTCGTATCGAGTTAAATCAACAACTATATTAAAATGAGGTGTTGAGTAAGTATGAAGTAAGTATGAATCAAAAACTATATATTGTTCGTATTTTTTTTGATTTAATGATTATAGATAAATTCTTTTTTGTGTTATATATATTTTATTAATTAGTTATGTTAGTGAATAATTTAATTGATTATGATGAAGATATAAATCTAGTTGAATGTGTCTTTGATGGTGGTCTATCAATGCATATTAGGTGTTTGATAATATGTATAGTTTATCTTCACATGTGAATACAGTTGTCTTTGTTGGTGGTTTGTGACTGCTGAATCATTTCTTAGACTTGTTCATCTCCGGCGTTGGCTGCGGCGTCCGGTTAGGAGATATTGACGTTTTATAGACAATTATTTATGTTTCGTAAGAATATCTTCACACGTGAAGATTTTCAGCAAGGATTGATGCGTTGGTCTTACTCGTGTTCTATTTATAATAGAGTTGCAAAATAGGAGATATTAATGTTTTATATTATGCTTTTATGTTCTTATTCGAATACCTTCACATGTGAGGAAATTAGGTATCGAATACCTTCACATGTGAGGAAATTAGGTATCGAATACCTTCACATGTGAAGAAAGTAGGTATCGAATATCTTCACATGTGAAGAAATTAGGTATCGAATATCTTCACATGTGAAGAAAGTAGGTATCGAATATCTTCACAGGTGAAGAAAGTAGGTATCGAATATCTTCACATGTGAAGAAAGTAGGTATCGAATATCTTCACATGTGAAGAAAGTAGGTATCGAATATCTTCACAGGTGAAGAAAGTAGGTATCGAATATCTTCACATGTGAAAAAGTAGGTATCGAATATCTTCACATGTGAAGAAATTAGGTATCGAATATCTTCACATGTGAAGAAAGTAGGTATCGAATATCTTCACAGGTGAAGAAAGTAGGTATCGAATACCCCCACATGTGAAGAAATGTTCTTATAACTCAGATTCGTGTCGGTGGCTTAAAATAAGGTATTAAAAGCAATGGTTAATCCTGGCTAAGCAAGTTGATAAAGTTTAAATTTGTAGACGGTTTAGACTGTTGAGTTTATGAGAAGTAAATGCTTGAGTGTTCATCTTAGGATTATGTTGAGGCTTTGTGTATCTGGCGTGTTAAATGATGAGACAAAGGTATAGATGGGTGTTCCATCCCGATAGGGGGTGAATAACTAGGATATCGTTTGAGCTATGGAATCCCTTGTGCTTTATCAATGTCTAAGATTGTTGGATTCCTGATAGTTATGTTATGCTTGAGCTGAAGCATCTTCATGCTTTTCATTATGACTAGCTAAGAATTCTTGGTTGTCAACTTGTCCGAGTTGCTTGATAGCAGATGCTTGAGCTTTGACTTGATTGGGCTTTCTGAGCTATGATAATCGAATTGTTGGTTGTTTATCTAGTTATTCGGGTTGGTTAGTTGGTCTTATCTGTTACATGTTGAGTTTAAGGTGTAATTGTGTGTGATTGCTTCTTCTTGGATAGTTGTAAAAGGTTTTTAAACTGGATACATCTGCTGACATGTGCTTTTAAATTGTTTGACAATTTTTCTTCGTATGTGAAATAATGTTTATATTTTAATATAGCTTATTATATTGTTTCAGGAATCAGCAATTCTGTGTCTGTAAAACAAGCTACTGAAATTTAGTAGAAGCGAAGGGTGTTGATTTTCATGTTTTAGTAGAAGCTACTGAAACAAGCTAAGAGTAAGAAACTTAAGAAAGTAATGGATTTGCCTTCCAATGATGAACAATGAAAAGATTACATGTTTCAAACTGAAAAAGGATTTGTTCATATGGACGTTGGGTCTTCCACATGCCAAAATCATGATGCTCCTAAAAATTCTGTTTCCAAAGGTAATGTAAATGATATTAATTGTGCTTGTGTACCTAATGATTCTAATATCTCAAAGTGTGAAAGATTTGTTCATGGTATGCTTGATCTGCAATGTAGGAGAAGAATGTGAAAAGCTTCTAATCTACAAGATGGATTTAGATTGTAATAGGTAGTTTAACTGAAACTGTTATATCACCAACTTATGTTATACCTTTTACTCTTTTAGTACTACTAATGATGGTGGTGATAATGGTAGTCATACTTAGGATTTAGTGTTTAAAACTGAGACTACAGTTGCACCTGCACATGATGGTGTGTTTGTTATTTCAGGTGAGGATGTTATGGATATGATTAATAGTAGTTATTATGAGGTGTCTAGGAGATGTGAGAGTTCGGGTACTTAAGGTTTTTCGGATACTTTTGATAAGTCTGGAGTTTTCTGGGAATTCGCTTGCTTTTCGTGGTGATAATGGTTGTAAAGAGAGTTTAGATTTTAATGAGACGAGTAACGGGTCAAGGTTAAGTTTTGAGTATCCGTGTTCACATGTGGATTATGTTAGGATGGATTGGAAGGATGAAGGTGGTACAGAGGAGTATTTGTAATTTTGTAGATAATGAAGTCTTAGGAATCAAACGTCTTGTGAATTTAGTAACAACCAAAGTGAAGCTAAACTTATACCTGCTGATATAAGTACCCTTGGGACTTGGGAGGCTTAACCAAATGAATTTAGTTGAGTTGTGGGGGTACTGTGCTTAGAGAAAACACAGAGTACTGGTGTACAAGTACATGGAAAATGGGTCTTGCTTGCCAAGTTTCAGGTATCAATGATCTTTTAAATGTTCTAAAATGTTTTCGCTATCTGTAACAATGGAAGGCAAATATTTAGTTGCATCCATAAGTGGATTAAGCGTTTGTTAGCTAACTTTACCTGACTACAAGGATAGTACTGGGTGAGATTAGTTTTAGTTTTATTGAAGATACATTGTAGGTGATTAGGAAATAACTATTTCTTTATGCATTTATTTTGATAAATAATATATTTATCCATCAACGAAAATAGGCGAATAAAGGTTGGTTATACCCATATATTTTAGTGGGCAATATACTTGTTCCTTTCATTTCCTGATGTTACTTTGATCATATAAATTCAGATTTTTCTCAAAAGTTTTTCTACAAGTCACAGAAAAAGTGCTCACAATTGGATTTTGGTGGTTTTTTTCAAAGGATGTTAAAAAGGATGGCCTAAAAAGGAAGGAGCGCCCTGTAGATATAGGCATGTCTTGGCTGGTAAAAACACAATACATATCTCCTCTTAGCACAGACGCCGCTAGACAGGTTGGTATAAAAGTAAAACTTTTCGTTTTTTATATCCTATTAATAAGTACTAACACTTTTTGATGAAATTTGAAGTCTTTTGCTGAAAAGCATGCCAGAGAACTTAGGGAAACACGTGGACATGATATACTGGATAGTTTAAATAGCAGGTATATTATATACATTCCCATTTATATTTAAAGAATGAAGGCTGGATATGGTCATTGACTTTGTTTTGTTGACCAACGTTTATTTGTATCAGGGAAAAGAAAATTACGGATATAATGTCGTCGTTTGAGGCATGCAAATCACTTCCTGTTCATGCTACTAATAACAAGCTGCAGCCTGTGGAAATTTTGCCACTATTTACTGATTTTGAACGGTAAGGATTTGTATAAGATATATTTTAAGCGCCATTAATCTGTTATGTGCTTTGCGGTGATTTTTTCTGCTAATGTGTAGAGCACGTGTAATGTCCTTGAACCTGAGTATGGCGACGGTCTTTTGTGTTGAACAATAAGATTTTGCGTATGTTAACAAAAGTGAAACTGATAATTAGAAACTGGAAAGGAAACAAAATAATTAATATTAAATAATGAAGTTTAGTGGCTTTTCCTTTTAGATACTTATTAGATGAATGTATCTCTGACGACTTTGATTCATCCTTTTTATGCTAATTTCTGATTTATTATTATCAGGTGGAATGATCAGTTTGTTGTGGCAACCTTTGACGGTGCTCCTGCGGCTGATTCAGAAAGCTATAACAAGATGGACAAGTCTGTACGAGATGCCCATGAATCTCAGGTAAGATTTTTGCATCTCCTCAAATGTTATTTTTATGGCTCAGTATGTTGACATCCACATAAGTTACTTACCCACCCTGTTTTTGGCTTCTTTTTTCATTGCAGGCCATTATGAAAAGTTTTGTCGCAAGCACCTCAGGTTCAGATAAACCTGACAAATTTTTGGCTTATATGGTTCCTTCGGTCGGTGAGGTAAGTTAGCCCTTGTAAAGTCTCCCTTTTTTGGTGTTCGTTTTCGTCAATGTTGCAAAAATCGGCCGAATCGGCCGATTAATCGCCGATTAATCGTTAATCGGTTATACACCTTGTTGATTTTTGAAAATCGGTGAAAAAATCGGCCTAGGAAAAAAAATCGGAAAAAATCGGTCAAAAATCGGCCAAATCGGTCAAAAATCGGCCGAATCGGTAAAAAATCGGCTGAATCGGCCAAATCGGCCGAATCGGTCAAATTTAAAAAAAATAAAAATTTAGGCATTCTACTTAATTTGGGGATCGTTTATTTCACGTATAACGCATAATGGGCCTCATAAACAGAATTGGAGCCTTTTATTGAGGTTTGAAAACATAGTAGGCTTGGAATCAGTTAAGATCTTTAGTTTGCTCTCCAGAAATACCCAAAACATGTAGGAAATGCCAAACCGATTAATCACCGATTAATCCCGCCTTGGCCGATTAATCGCTGCAGGGTGGTCGACCGCCCGACTACCGATTCACGATTTTTACAACATTGGTTTTCGTATTTTGGCTGTTATTTATTATAAGCTCTTTTCCTAATTGTTGCAGCTATCCAAGGATATTTATGATGAAGATGAGAATATTTCTTATACATGGGTTCGCGAATATCACTGGGATGTATGTAATGGATACTTTTACCTGCAAAATTGTGTCATTTCTGGCTAATGTAACAGAACCTGATGTTGCTTGCATGCATTTGTTGTTTTAACAGGTTCGGGGCGAGGATGCAGATGACCCTACGAATTTCCTTGTGGCTTTTGGTGAATCAGAAGCTCGTTACATGGTAAAACAAATATATCTGGATTACAGCAGGCTTTACTGTTATCCACTAATTTTTGCTAAACTGCTAAAAATTTGTTTATACAGCCTCTGCCAACAAAACTTATGTTAAGGAAAAAGAGAGCCAGGGATGGAAAAAGTAGTGACGAGGTCGAACATTTCCCTGTACTAGCAAGTGTCACTGTAAGGCAAAGATCAAGGGTCTCAGTAGACATGAAAGAATCTGAGGTACGTTTGTGTCACATATCTTGTAACGTGTATGCAGTTATTCCATATATTTTGACATAGGGAGATTGTACAGAGTTATATAGGTTCAAAGAGGAGTAGGCATCATGAACAAATGGAAATGGAAGATGGTTACCATGAACAACAAAAGGACATGCAAGATGATGGTGATATGGATTGATATCGATGACATAATAAACTGCGGGACGAGTAAATAGGAATACACAAACTACAGATGTTTGGAATGGAGTTTAGAGTTGTTTTTCTATTGGTCTTGCCCATTTTTGTTTTTGTTGGTAAGTTAAAAAAGTGTACATTTAGGAGATGAGGGCAAATGCTATAAGCATGTAGTGTAGCGATATAGCAGGCATAGATTGTTATTTACAATTATCCAGTTTTTATTTAATATAGCAAAAGTATTTTCAATATTTTGGTTTTGATTTTTCTTGTACTTATTTTTCAATATCTACATTTTAGGCCATGTTACCTCGATAATAATCAATTAGTGAGTCCGTTGCTTAATCTTTTTGGATTGTTCTGGTTTATTTGATTCTTTTGTTCCCATTCTAGTCTGTGCACCAACTTTCAGAGGGTATCAACAAGTTTAAATTGAAGTTGTCTGAATTATGTCTTGAGCTATATCTCTCCGCGCCAAAAATAGCAACAGATATTCAGAAAGCTAAGTGCCTAAGTTATAATGAACAGAAGCCATTTTAAGGCCTTTAACTATATACAAGAGAATGGATTCATTGTTCAGCGATTCACAACCTTTAGTTTGACCAATAGAGTTGTCACAAACAACTGCTGTCGGACTTTGTTGACGTCCGAAACTCTACAACTTCAACGTATTTCTTGGTGGAAGATACCATGGTTAGCGCCTCACTATTTGGAGCAGCTTATTCAAGATTGGTGTGAACTCTCTGGATCTTTCAAATTTCCATCAGTAAACTCAACCAATCGTTGATCAAGAAGACGTTGGGATTTCACGCGGCCTTGCACAATATCGTCATTTTCAAAATAGCGGTTACTTGTGATCATATGTTAGAGTCGATTAAATATTTGAGTGTATGTATATCTAGTTTTGAAATCTGAACTAGCGAACTCTAAGTTGAATGATCAATCCAATTGCCCATTTTGGCCATAGGAAAAAATCGCATAATTTATAAATACAACTGTGAAAAAAAAATTAAAAATATCAACACACACCACATACCAGTATTCATGAAAACCAACTTCTATTTCAGAATATATATAAAGAATCAGCCACAACCTTCTAAATACAATCACAAATAAAATTTAAAAATATAAAGAATCAAAACTGTGTAACATAAATAAGAATCAGATACACACGGATAGGTAGCAGATTCCGTCCAAAATTTTCTCGAGTTAGATGCACAAATTATTTACATTGCAGTACCATATCATGTAATTAGTGAAGACAGTGAACCTGCGTCGCACAATTGAAGAGATCATAAGGACATCTATATACAACCAAGTGTTACACATAATGACATTATTGGAAATGATTTTGTGTCATAAGGGGCAAAAACCTTGCCACGCCATGGGAGAATTCAGTTAAGAGCTTCTAAAAAGGAAGACTTCAAAATGAGATTTTAGTCCTGTTTACAGTAAGCAAAAATTATCAGATTTGCACGTATATTTGGAAAAATAAATAAACCTCAAAAGACATTCAGAATTAATCTAACCATGCATGCCGGCATTTGACAGCCTCTTGTCGCACACTTCTCTTTGGGTCATCAAGCGCTCTATGAGAACAATTAACAACATACAAAGTGGTTATACAGTAGAAAATTTTGGTGTGTTTTCATTTTTTAAAGGACTTACCTGTTTTTTAAGAACAGCTAGGCTTTTTGTGTGCATGGGTGACTGAGGCAAGACACCGTTTGAAGGAGGTAGTCCTAACAATCCGCAAAGCAACGTCTATGAGAACAATTAACAACATACAAAATTAGTTTCCTGATGGCTAACAGGTTCATAATATTAGAGAAAAATAGTATGATTACCATGAATCCGAGCAAGAGAATGTCATAATGGTAGGCTGAAGGGTTCTTAAGATTGAACTCTTTCTACTGAGCCGACTGTGAAGCAACGCTATGATCGAAGAAGTAAAGTCCAGCTATCATAAGAGCTGGAATGATAGCTGCAAAGATGTACGCTGGAGGAACCTTACCCATATCCTGCAATTCAAATTAACAAGATGAGGGGATGTTCAAAAGTATTTATTTCATTACTATTGAAGGGATTTTTTGAAAAATGTGTACTTTGATAACGGTCCAATGGTATGAAGATTCAGATTCCCGTAAGAGTGGACTAAAGAGCCTTCTCGGAACTCCAGAAGGAATGTTACTTGGTAAAGTGAACGAGAGTGCAGTCCATGCTACAACCATCAATGGAACCCCATAGTCTGATGAAACTTCTTAGTTTACCTATATTCAATACACCAGTTACATGTTAAGACATAATATGATCATTATTTTAAGAAACGTTGAAAAAAACGTGAAATAACATATAAATTACCTGTTCCATACCACCATGATCTTGCTTTTCTTCTTTTCAATGCAGTGTATAGAAGACCAAATGAGAACACAATCGTCAGAATTGTAAATGAACCATACAAAAGTGTTAACGTAGTACTTGATTAAAATGATAAAGCATGCAGAATCAAGAAAGATTTTGGTGGAATTAAGTTTGCGATATATCACATTTACTTCTGGGCTATGAAGGTAAGCATGCCCCTTCACAAAACCAGCAGCGATTTTAAGTCGTTTGCTCCAAAAGAGAGGATCAATGTATCTTCCTGTCATGAAGATCATATCAGTGGGGTGGAAAGTAAATAAAGCCAACTAAATTAAATTCGATAATAATATTGAAGAGAGTGATTAATTATGGCAAGAACTCACTTCCAAGACAGGCTCCAAGGCTTCCTTTACCCATGTACTCGCTTACTAGTAATCTGCTGTGGTCATCCTCTAGGCAGTAACCAATTACTTTTACAAGATTTGGATGATTGAGTAGTCCTAAACTTTGATATCAGCCTGCAACAGTATTAAGAACATTGTACCGTTATCAAAAAATCGCTAATCTCAATATTCTTCACATGTGCAGATATTTTTAATATACTTAAATAATCAAAAAATCGCTAATCTCAATATTCTTCACATGTGCAGATACTTTTAATATACTAAATAATCAAAAAAACGCTAATACTTAATATTCTTCACATGTGCAGATACTTTTAATATCAGCCTGCAACATAAACCAACTTGTAATCGTACGTACCAAAGAGTGAACATGATCACTACAATATGTAAGAACATTGTACCGTTATCAAAAAATCGCTAATCTCAATATTCTTCACATGTGCAGATACTTTTAATATACTTAAATAATCAAAAAATCGCTAATCTCAATATTCTTCACATGTGCAGATACTTTTAATATACTTAAATAATCAAAAAAACGCTAATACTTAATATTCTTCACATGTGCAGATACTTTTAATATACTTAAATAATCAAAAAATCGCTAATCTCAATATTCTTCACATGTGCAGATACTTTTAATATACTTAAATAATCAAAAAATCGCTAATCTCAATATTCTTCACATGTGCAGATACTTTTAATATACTTAAATAATCAAAAAATCGCTAATACTTAATATTCTTCACATGTGCAGATACTTTTAATATACTTAAATAATCAAAAAATCGCTAATCTTAATATTCTTCACATGTGCAGATACTTTTAATATACTTAAATAATCAAAAAATCGCTAATCTCAATATTCTTCACATGTGCAGATACTTTTACTATACTTAAATAATCAAAAAATCGCTAATCTCAATATTCTTCACATGTGAAAAAAAGGGAAAGAGCTGAAGCTCATCTTGCACATCTACTTTTCCCATGACCTAGATTAGCATACAATTTGTGTGATTCACCCGACAACTATCTGGCCACAATGTCACAACTAGCATACAAGTTGATCATGAGCTTCTAACCTACCTTTATGTTCTTTGTAATTCTATCATCTTAGGTGAGTAATTGTCGTGTTACTCTTCACCTAAAAGTGCCACTCCTTAATGCCTTATTTTACTTAACGATATATGTCTGGATTTGTCTAAAAGCAACAATCATCATTATAAGTTCATAATTCCTTACTGATACGATAGCAAGAGTACTGGTAGTGAGCAACAGCGCATATCACAGCTGATAAGATAACCAAAATGAGACTTTATCTGAGTATTGAACCTCGTCTCATTACAAGGCCACTGCATACCATTAATGGGTTTACTCCATCAATTTCCTATCAACCCGGCTATCTGGCATTGGGTCATTAAAAGGCTAAGTAGGTTGCTCTCAAAGAGGATATATGAATATCTCCATGACACCTCCATCTTGTCTGTTTTCCTCGTCTAACTGTCAAGTTTGTGAGTGCAAACCTCTCACCATATAATGTACAACGACCTCGCCATGGCTATATACTCTTTTATATGCCCACTAAAATTTTGTTTATTCCTAGAAGTGCATCTCTAAATATTCTTCGAGATAATGGAAGAGTCCGAAACGTGTGTTATGAATTCTATGAGATTACTTAGCTTTGAAGGTTGCTAATGATTTGGTTGTTTTGCACTTTTGCATAATGACGATCTTTCATGCATAAAGCGTACATCAGTAATACCTTAGAATTTGATTGTCTCAAGTCAGACACTGAATTAGCTTTAAATATCTAGTAGAAATTAGCCTAGATATCAGCTTCTAATCGATATTCGGATCGAGCTGTATATATACTTAGAAAAACTAGCAAATAGCAATACATTTTCCAAATCAGCATTAATTCAAACAGCTAGTTAGTCAACTCACCTTCTTCAAAATCGTAGTACTCCAGCTTTATCTTGTTCTTTTTCAAGTCAATATCTTTGACCTGAAGGAACAAAAAGAGGGAAAAAGATTATTGACTTGTTATGTAACAATTGAGACGTATGTTTCTTGTACACACAAAATCAAGTTTGAAGAATAAAAGTATCTGTTTGTCCTGACTGATATTTTATAATTTCATATACACCACGGCGTAAAATCCATCATTTTTTAGTTGAGTTTCTCCGAATGTATCTGGCCGGGGATGTTCCAAACTGATTGATATCATCTCAGTTGGATATAGAAGTCTAAATTGAATTAACACATAGATTTGCATGAAATCCTCATCCTAAAAGTGTTGATACTCTTTTATGGGCCATTTACAATCATACGCACACTTTTTGTGCCTAGAGAATGTATATCATTAGTTGAGACACCATCCCCGCAATGAAAAAAGGTGCAGCTTAGAGCATCTATTAGGGGGTGTTTGTTTCGGCTTATATAGCGGGCTTATGGCTTATGTAGTTTTGGGCTTATGTTTCATAAGCTCACTTTTTGTGGCTTATTTTGAAATTTTTGTGGCTTACACTGTGTCATAAAGAACGACAACGAAGATAGTCTTTACTAGGGATAATGTGAAAAAAAACACAATCTAATAGAAGCATCAGTGTAGATGAGGTGAATCTCAAATTAGTACTAAGTAACATTGCTGCATTGCATCAGTTTTCAGTCCTCTAGCTTAAGGTACATATAGCACATCTGCACATGTGAAGAAAAACTACACATGCGAAGAAAATTTACACATTTCATCAACCACCTAACGTGCATTAAAAAATAATAGTACATGTGAAGAAAAACTACACATTTCAGGCAACGTATGGTCACATGTGAAGAAAAACTATACATTTCATCAAACACCTAATGTGCATTAAAAAATTGCACATGTGAAGAAAATTTACACATTTCGTCAAACGATTTTTTTCACGCATGAAGATACTTTTACTAAAGTTAAATCTTCTAATAACATCAAAGCATCATTCCTTAGATAAAAAACAAAACAATTCACATGCGAAGATACTCTTAATATACCTAAATAATCAAACAATCGCTAAACTCAATATTCTTCACATGTGAATAAATTAGTAATATCAAATAATCTCTCAATTATGCAATCTAAATCATCTCTGAACATCAAAAACTTAATTCCTAACCTATTCTTTCACAAACGCATCAAAATTTACAATTCTAAACTAATTTTACAAAAATTAAATCAATAATCATAAAATATAAAAATTACTTGAAATCTTTGATTTAAACAAAGCATCTTCTTCACTAATTTCAGCTACCTCTGGTTAAATTTCATCCAAATCCACATTTCTTCATTCATATTTATCCGATTGCTGTGTTCGATTATCGGTGAAAAATTGACGGTGAAGTACGGTTGTTCGTGACAGTTATATGCAATGTTTGAATGATGGTGAGGTGTGGTGGTTGAATGATGGTGACCTGCGGTGGGATGATCAAAGATCAACGTGAAGTGAGGTGGTTGAATGGCGGAGATCTGCGGTGGTAGATCGGTGTCGAAGATACTTATTCCCAGAAAGGATTGCGTGTTTTCACCTTCAATTTTTGGGTTATATGTATTTTTTTTATATTTATAGTATGTAGAAGAATGGGATATTACCAAATAATACTTTAGTGTAAATTGAATTTTAATCTTAGCCATTAGATCTAAAAAAAGAAGGGATAGATGGAGGGCTAGGATCTCTTCTCGCGTTCTCACAAAAATTAGATTTCTCACATGAATGGCCCCATATATATATATATATATATATATATATATATATATATATATATATATATATATATATATATATATATATATATATATATATATATATATA
>LBNU01027198.1:104096-116028 GCA_014162995.1 Artemisia annua | reverse complement strand
AGAGGAATTCTGGAAAACATGCATATTTGGATGTTTTTGGAACATAAAAGTGAAGAAAACGACAAAGTCTCAAAAGAAACAGGAAGTACTACCTGACGGCGTCAGAGTCACAACGTGACGCCGTCAGCAAACATTGACAAAGGAGTGGAAACCAATTTACAAATGACGGGCCAGAAAGATTTGGGAACTTTACACCTAACGCCGTCAGGTGTTAATAGGTGTAGGCCGTCAGGTTATGTTTTAAAGAGTGACGGCCCAGAAGGCAACAAAGGGTGACGGCGTCAGAAGTGGATCTAGGCCATCCGAGAAACCTTATGGCGGTGGGCTGACGGCGTCAGACCCTATAACCTGACGCCGTCAGAGTTTAAAAGTCTATATATAGTTTTCTATTTTTCATTCATTAGTGTAGAACTTTGTGGAGAACTTTGGGCACAAAACCCTAGACGAATTTTCTGTACTTTTTAGGGTTTCCAACCCTTGGAACCCTCATGCTTAATTAAAGATAAGTCTTCACTTTAATTCAATCAATATGTCTATGTGTTGGTTGATTATCTCTTTTGCTTGTCTTTTAATTAACATGCTTGGCTAAATTCTTCTTGTGTTTGCTTAGATCTAATGAAACCTAACTATTAATTATTGGTTAATTGATGTGTTGTTGTTTGTTGGGATGATTGTTCCATCAATGTTAGGCTCAAGAAAACTGGCCAACCTCCTTTATGGTAACGTGCTTGAACGTCTTGGGAAACATGTAGCCAAGGCATACTAGGCTATTAAGGTAGTATTTAACGCATGAGCCACTGTTTACAATCCCTATGGTTGTGCCGTGCATGGCATAGGAGGAGATAAGAGCTCATAGAATTGGAGAGATATGTATGCCACTCCATGAGTTATTAGGAATACACCCTTCATCCACACAAGTAACATACATATCAATTAACCGGTAAAAGATAGTTAGGGAGTAATGAAGTCTAAGTAAACACAACTTTTCTCCATATAGTTTTCACAACCAAATAGTTTAGTTATTTTATTTTATTTGCAATTGTAGTAATTTTGGGTTAGTTGACTAGCAACTAATTCCGCCCACTCCTTCAAAACCGAGATTTTACTTGCTTTCCTAAAAATATAAAAATACAAAAAGAATCTTCCTTCACCCTTAGACCTATTAGAGTAGTTTTTCTGTCCTAACGAACACTATTCCCTGTGAGAGAACGATCAATCCCCCGTACTTACCACTATCCTATACTACATCGGTCAGGTACACTGCCTGGTGGGGTTGTAAGCCTCTTGAGATCCCTCGAGAGGTAAAACCTGTTGTAAGGTCACAAAACCACGCATCAAGTTTTTGGCGCCGCTGCCGGGGAATAGTTATTGTTTAGGTAGAATTTTTATTTTATTAGGTCTACTCACTAGATTCCTTTCTAGTGAGATTTTTATTTTATTTTTCTAGGATTTCTTTAGTCTATCTTATTTCTTCGTGTTTTTGTTCGTAACCTTTACCATCCGCCATCATGGAAGGTGGTAACATCCTTGATCCCAACAACCCACTTCAACCAAACCACCCACCACAACCAAACCAACCTCCTAGACCCCGTACCTTAGGAGAGTATTCCCGACCTAGCCACCTTGGCTATCGCAACACCATTGAGCTCACTCAAGGAGCCAATGTCACTCCCTTGCGATCCGACACCATCCGGTTGGTGCAAAGCGGATGCGCATTCCATGGACTTCGTTCCGAAGATCCAAATCAACATCTCAAGGATTTCCTCAAAATCGTAGATTCCATAGACCTTGATGTTGCCACTCGAGAGACGACCCGATTGCGTCTCTTCCAATTCTCTCTACGGGACCAAGCTAGTCAATGGCTTGAGCGACTTCCCGCAGGATCCATCACCTCTTGGGATGATCTCACAACTCGTTTCCTTGCTCAATTTTTCCCACCGGGGAGAACTACCAAGCTAAGGAATGATATCTTGGCGTTCCAACAACGCCAAGGCGAAACCCTCTACGAGGCATGGACTCGATTCAAGGACTTACTCCAAAAAGTCCCTCATCATGGCATAGACCTTTGGCTCCAAGTCCAAATCTTCTATGACCACATCAATCTCCACACGAGGCAAACCATTGACCAAGCGGCCGGTGGCAAGCTACGTGATCTAAGTGCGGAACAATCATGGGATCTCCTAGAAGATCTTGCTCTATATGACAACGAAAGTTGGAATGATCCCCGTGATTTGAATAAAACGGTCAAGGCAATATCTTTGCCTTCGAATAATTCAAGCACTTCCGACCGTAGGATCATAGAACTTGAAGACCAAGTCAAGTTTCTCATGAAATCCTACGAAGCTCCTAAACCTTCAAGCCAAGTGAACAAAATCACTTCTTCGTGCGAATTATGTAGTGGTCCCCACGACACTCGTGATTGCATGGAACTCCCCGAACAAGCTTTTGCGGACTACGCATCCACGCGTACCGACGGAGCGGGAGATAAGTGGTACACTTTCAAACCCGAGCCAAACCCTTATGGAGATTCATACAACCCCTCATGGAAAAATCACCCCAACCTTAGGTGGAAGTCAAACCAAAACGCACCCCAAAACAATTCTTCCAACCCACCTAACCGGTTTCAACCCAACGGTAATTCCTCAAACCGTACCTTCAACAACAATCCTTCCAACAACTATGGTAGTACCAACAACTTTGAAGGATTGATGTCCAATTTTATGGCATCTCAAGAAGCTCGCATAGCTAAATTCACATCCGAATTCAATCAACAACAAGTAGAGATGACCAATAAAATTGACAACTTGTTGAAAGCCCTCAACAACCAAGTGCTATCACCCCCACAAAAGGACGCTAGAAACACCAATAGCGAACCACAAATCAAGGACCCCTCTTCATCCAAACATGTCCACTTCGTCAACGTTGTGACCATTAGACCAATTGATAGGAGTGAGAATGATAGTGAATCAAAGGATGAGAGTAAGGAATTAGAGGATGATAGGAAGGCTAAGGTTAGCGAAATAGAAGAAGTAGAGGAGGAGGATTACTTCAATAGGTTACCCACTAAGGAAGAGCGAGCATATCATAAGAATCTATTCGATGACTCCGAGACCCCATACATCCTAGGTAACCCAATTTTCAAGGTGGGCGATCCATCTAATCTCAACATACCATGCAACATCGGGCATTTGCATATTTGGAAAGCGTACATTGACCCTAGATCACCCATTAACATCATGACTAGAGCTCAATACAATTTGATAATGAAAAGTCAACTAGGGTATAGAGTGTTTCCCGATAAGGGATGGATTAGTAACTTCACGGGAAGAGTTAAAGGATTACCGGTTTATGTAGGAAACTTTACCTATGTCACCGACTTTGTGATTGTAGAAGATATCCGCCCAATAATCGATGCAAGTGTGACCCAAGTAGTCTTAGGCAAACCATTTATCGAGGTCTCTAGAATGACTCATGAACCTTCCTTAGGGATAGTCACATTTAAGGATGAGACCGATGAGGTGAACTACCAAATGCCGTATAAGATAGAGCAATACCAACACTTGTCAAACGTTGAGAAGGAGCTCAAACAAGCGGTTTACTATAGGAATGATGAGGATAGACGTAGGGGAGTAGACTATGTCATGAAAAGGATTTTCGGTTTCTATAAGGATTGTTTGAACTTAGGGCCCGAATACAAAACCGGAAAAGAGGATGACTTAGGAACCGAGACCAACGACGAAGTCACGTAACGTACGGTGACTTTGAGTCTAGCTACAAGACTCGTAAATAAAGAAAAGCGCTTCTTGGGAGGCAACCCATGTTTTGTTTGTTTTTGTGTGTTTATTTGATTTTATTTGTTTCCGTATGTAAGTTATATTTCTTGTTATTGATTCATGCTTCAAACTAAATTGTGAAAATGCTTTATTTTGTTTTTAACTTCGTCTTAACTACATATAAAGGTATTTTGCAAAAGCTAAGTGTAAGGGAAATCTAAATCGGTTTATATAGAACGAATGAACATGAATCATAACAATGAAATTAGCATACATATTAGTACTTGTTTGAGTCAAATGCTTGTATCGAGTCATAATGAATTTTTGCAGGAATTCCAGGAAGTAAGATCTAGTTTTTCCAGAATTTTTCCCGGAAGCTTAACATGAGAATTCTGTCAGAACTTTCTGACGGCGTCAGGATTAACACCTGACGGCGTCAGGTTATAATTTTCTGCAATTTTTGAAAGTTTTGTATTTTTCCGGAAACCTAAAAAGTTTTGTCAATTCTTTAACTTATAATCTCCAGGAATTCTGCAAAATATTCATTCCACAAGCATTATATCTTATTATGTAGATTTTACCGCCGATTTTACGCGAGGTTGGCCTTTATCTTTTTCAGGTTAACAGGTTATTTTGGACAAGAAGACGTTTATTATTTTGGAAGGGAAGCTTTGAACGTTCGTCTATCTTGGAAGAAGATCTAACCATGTTACATCATTATCCACAACAAACGATTCAGGGGAGTATTTGATTTCATTCTTTCATCTTATTTACTTTTACGTCTTTTATTTGAACATTGGGGACAATGTTCGGTTTAAGTGTAAGGGGGGTAAATGAAAGCACCGTTGAGAATATACTTACGCTTGATGTTTTGCTTTGTTTGATAGTAAATTTGTAATAAAACCAAGAGAAATGTTTGTTAGGGCAATTTTAGCGCCAATTTAAAATTTTTTACAACATTTAGAAGTGAAACCTTGATCTTAATGAGCGTCTCATGGATAGGAAATTGTATGACTAGCACAAAACCGTACCACTAAAAAATTTTCCACCCCAAATATGTGAGGTTCGCCCCTAGAATTGGTAGGAAAAGCATCCATCTTTGGTGCTATGATGTGAGTACCGGTAGTATTTAGATTCTAGAACTTGCGTTAGGACCATCTCAAATCCACAAGTGAGACTACATTCGTGTAGTTAAGATTTACTACATGATAAGAGGCATTAGGATTAACCCATTGTTTTACACCCGTATATTTGTTATAATTACATTGACTTCATTGGTCAAGTAATTCTCCCACACCCTTTGCGTTGTATCCATTTTTGGTACACGATACCCCTAGTACACCCTTCCGAGCCTATCCTTTCGTTTCGACCTTTGAGCATCTTACTCAAAGTGAGAATTTGTTTACACCCCACTAAATGTACACCCAAATCGCCTTAGCCTACCTTGTATGCACCCACCTTTGGTGCATTATTGTGAAAACATTTGTTAAACCCTTAGTTAATTATCCGGTCAATTACATGGTTGCTAAGTTAAGTCATATCCTTGTACATATTGTTTTGGGACGATTGGGACTCATGGGTAAAGTACTAGTGTAATGAAGTAATGGGGAAGAACAACATTATTACCCCCATACGTGCTAAATATTTAAAAAGTACTCCAAGTTTTTCGATTATCTTAATTCGAGTCATTAGAATAGTGATTGTAAAGTTATGTAAAGATTCAAGTGTAAGGGGAATGCAAATCCCCTATGATGTATTATTTTGGATGGTAGGGCAAGAGTGTATGAAAAAAAAATCGAAAAATCAAGAAAAATACAAAAAAATATGAAAAAGAAAGAAGAAAAACATACGGACTACCATCCCGTTTCCTTTTATGTTCCTTTTTAGTTTTTGTTATTTCATTTTTAGACTAAGATTGAGTCGAGTCTTGACTTAAGCAACGATGTAGAGTGCATGTATTTGATCATGATAATTAACTCGCCACCACTAAAATACCCTTTATTCCAACCAAACCGTGTTATCATATCCCTACACCTTACGTTACAACCCTTTATAAAGCCCTCTTTGATAGTTTATCTTAGGTGCTTACGCCTAGTGGAGGAGTAATTGATCCTTTCCCAAGCCTATGGTAATCTATTTGCTATGACAGGTAGTGAGTGTTATTTTCCGTTTCCATTTATGAGATATAAACTTTATGACATTTGAGAGATGTGAGAATCCAAACACTATTTGTGAGGTGCTAGTGTATGATTTCCGTGCTTGTTATGATTAGGGTCTAATAACTATTTGTTGTAATTACTTTTATATTCGTGTTAAATGACCCCTAACTCATATTTTGATTGGAATAAAAGCTCATTTGCTTGAGGACAAGCAAATCTCAAGTGTAAGGGTATTTGATGAGACGAAAAGTGTTACGCTTTTAGGGGGTCATTTAAGCCCTAATTCGTATAAATGTGATCAAATATTGCCCTAAATCGTTCCTTTTGTCATTTTAGGTACTTTTGAGAGGAATTCTGGAAAACATGCATATTCGGACGTTTTTGGAGCATAAAAGTGAAGAAAACGACAAAGTCTCAAAAGATGAAGATTTACAACCTGACGGCGTCAGAAGTCACAAGGTGACGCCGTCAGAAAGCCTTGACAAAAGAGTGGAATCCAATTTTCAAATGACGGGCCAGAGGAAATTTTGGAATTAACACCTGACGCCGTCAGGTGTTAGGAAAAGTAGGCCGTCAGGAGTAAAGTTAAAGAGTGACGGCCCAGAAGGATTTATAAGGTGACGGCGTCAGAAGTGGATCTAGGCCATCCGAGAAACCTAATGGCGGCGAGCTGACGGCGTCAGCCCTTATAACCTGACGCCGTCAGAGTGTAAAATCTATATATAGTTTTCTAATTTTCATTCATTAGTGTGGAACTTTGTGGAGAACTTTTAGGGCAAACCCTAAAGACGAATTTTCTGTACTTTTTAGGGTTTCCAACCCTTGGAACCCTCATGCTTAATTAAAGATAAGTCTTCACTTTAATTCAATCAATATGTCTATGTGTTGGTTGATTATCTCTTTTGCTTGTCTTTTAATTAACATGTGTAGCTAAATTCTCTAGTGTTTGCTTAGATCTAATGAAACCTAACTATTAATTATTGGTTAATTGGTGTGTGTTGTTGTTTGTTGGGATGATTGTTCCATCAATGTTAGGCTCAAGAAAACTGGCCAACCTCCTTTATGGTAACGTGCTTGAACGTCTTGGGAAACATGTAGCCAAGGCATACTAGGCTATTAAGGTAGTATTTAACGCATGAGCCACTGTTTACAACCCCTATGGTTGTGCCGTGCATGGCATAGGGCGAGATAAGAGCTCATAGAATTGGAGAGATATGTATGCCACTCCATGAGTTATTAGGAATACACCCTTCATCCACACAAGTAACATACATATCAATTAACCGGTAAAAGATAGTTAGGGAGTAATGAAATCTAAGTAAACACACTTTTCTCCATATTGTTTTCACAACCAAATAGTTTAGTTATTTTATTTTACTTGCAATTGTAGTTATCTTGGGTTAGTTGACTAGCAACTAATTCCGCCCACTCCTTCAAAACCGAGATTTTACTTGCTTTCATAAAAATAAAAAAGATACAAAAAGAATCTTCCTTCACCCTTAGACCTATTAGAGTAGTTTTTCTATCCTAACGAACACTATTCCCTGTGAGAGAACGATCAATCCCCCGTACTTACCACTATCCTATACTACATCGGTCAGGTACACTGCCTGGTGGGGTTGTAAGCCTCTTGAGATCCCTCGAGAGGTAAAACCATTTGTAAGGTCACAAAACCACGCATCAATACGGCGCATCTTCTGGATTTCAGTAGACTTTTGACATCTCGCTTGTTTTGCTCCATAATTAGTCCAAAATCGCCAAGTTTCACCTATTGCTCGTTTTTACCTGAGAATTACTAAAGTAAACATTAAAGTACCGATTCTCATAAATAATATAGTAAAACAAGTCAAATAAATAGGATAAATGATGATAATAATATGTACTTATTTGAGTTCATAAGTAGTCTTTATGTCTCCAGCATAACTTTGAGAGTAAGTTCCAATCTTCATTGGGGCAACGCCAATTAATTATCATAAACGCTCATTTGCTCTTTTCTTGTCCTGAAATGAAATATAAACGAATAAGAGCATAAATGAAGGTACTTAATCATATAATGATGACATAACGGGGGAGATTGACACTAAGAATCACGGACTTATTTGATGTTATCCAATATCCCCCTACTTAAACTCTACTTGTCCTCAAGTAGACTATATTAACAATAAAAGGGTATCTTCCTAATCACGTAGAAGATACAAATTTAAATGAGTAAGAATGCTAGAATAAAGTTAAGCCTAATACCTCACGAAAAGAAGGGAAGGAATTCAGTCATACGCTCCCTATTCTAAGTGTTCAATTTCGGGTACTCTCATAAACGCTCAGTCATAGCATGTATTCTATCATAAGCTTGGCATTTACACAAAACTCCACCACTAGAGCTAAGGTCGAAACAGTTTTTTTTAAAACAATATTTGGTGAATGGTTGTAAGGTTAAGGGTGTAGAGTTGTTACTAATATACTACAGCAAGGGCGACAAAGGCAATGGTACATGACTGGAACGCCGGGCAAGACACCACTGACTGCTCGAATCCCTCATCTAAGCATACTTAACAACTAAAAGGGTAGGATATAATGTTGGGTAATTATTGGTGAAAAGGAAAAATCAAAATAATCTTATCTTTCAACCGAGTAGTCACCAATTGCCCTTTTGCCAGAAAATGCCAATACTTCCAAGCGTTGATTCATCATTTGTGTGTTAAGGGAAACACTTTTTCTTTGAACATTTCTTCAAACACTTCGAAACAAGGAGCTATTTCTTCCTTGATAAGCTATCTTATTTGTGCTATTGTTTCGCACGTTTTATTTCTTCTATCTACATACTGAAATTCACATTTTTATTTATTTATTTTATTTTTATTTTTTTATATTACAAACATAGACTGATAACATCATCCCCCACTTGAGATTAACTTAGGTGGAGAACATTGGGGGGTCTTCGATCATAACTCTTCCTCTTGATTCTTGAACTTTAAGCAATTTATGACATTTAGGCAATAGGAGGTTTCTCGATTAAAAACATAAGATTACATGTTGAATCTATGTATCCTTGATAGATCTTGTAGCTCTCGTTGATCGTTAGCAGTGTCTATGTAATCACAAACACTCTAATAAAGAATCTCCAAAGCTTGTATTCTAATGCGGAAAACAAATACAAGCATAAACAATAAATACTAAGAACGCTTAATCCTCTATGGATTATATATTAATAACTTGTAAACACACGTTCGTTTCATAAAACATAAACTTGTGTTCCTTTTATAAATAAGGAACTCTAACCTAAACCGTTTCTCAAGAAACGTATATTCTATAAACTTTAAATGATATGCATTATCTTTTCCTAATATAACTCATGCATATCCTAACTACATTACATAATACGCGGCTAAACATTGTCCGCAGAAACTAAACATGCTGAACTATGTCTTCAGCAGTAATACTTCATCAGCAGAATCTGGTCTTCAGCAGATTCCCTTCAGCAGTAACCATCAGTGGAATTCACACTTAGCAGAATTCCCAACANTGTAGAGGTTTATATGGGTGATAATCCTAAAAATATCGTTTTCTCAAAAAGTTTCTTTCAAATGTATTGTAAAATCACATTACTCGTTTATGGTCTCGAAATGATGTAAAGGCCAAGTTCTAAAGTCTACAATACTACCGGCACATTCAATATTTTGTGGATTTGGGTAAAATTATTGGAAACGGAAAGGCTAGATCTCACCATGTAATCAAGGGTTATAGTGTGCTCGGAATTAAATTTATTCTAGTTTCGTAAAAATATGTGTCAAGATTTTCAAAATGGCACTATTTAGAGATTTACGTTTTGTAAAACTAGATAAATGAGGACAAGTAATAATTTAAGTTATAATAATTTCGTATTCTATTCCTATCCCCCCACTTAGTTTGTGCAAAGTCCCTTTTGTACAAAATAAAAATGGAAAAATAGAAAAGAAATGAAAAAGAAAAACTCCCCTCACGCTTGCGCTCTCGGAAGTTCTCATCAACTAAATTCACCAACTGGGTACTAGCTACGGCGTAGGTCTGTGGACCTAGCTACGCCGTAGCTCCCAAATTTGGACAGAAGGTTCACTCATGTCACCAGGGCTGCTATGGCGTTGGTCAAAGACCAGCTACGCCGTAGCCACAGTCTGCAACAAATTTCCATAGCTAAAATCTGCACATTACCATACTAATAATCCCAAAAGTTATAAGGTTACTAGCAAGTGTTATCCTACTTATTACAGACCGATGTAAATTGTATCAAAGCATCAGAATTAGATTATTGTTCATAGAATGGAGATTTCACTCCCGAGTGTGATCATATTCCATGGGGGTGCCAAATTGAGTGAAAGGGCCATAGGGGTCTTGAGGAGCTGCAGATGAGGTGCTAGGATGCATGAAGCTAACACCATGTTGGACTCCCATGCCTGGCATATTGGGCTGATATACGTAATCCGGCCCATTCCAACGAGGGTGGATCAAATGCATATGTGCGAGCATCTGACTAGTACAATCGGCGTTCTATATATTGACTGTATTTGGTCTGTTGTACCTGCATGTTTTTAAAGTCAGTACAAAAACTATCAAATTGTTCATTCATGCCCGAAACCACTGCCGTCATGTCATCCATGTCGTTGCCAAAATCGGCCATGCCCATCTCCATGCACCTCATCCGGCCATCCATGACGTTCATACGTTCCATCATGGTCATGGTAGGGCGGACTCTCACACGCTCCTCAGCCGCTGCTCGACTTCCACTAGCCTGAGAACTTCCTTCTCCACTCGCTCTCCTCATTACCGGCCTCAAAACTAGCTCATTCAATGGATTGTAGGTGATGATCCCATACTCGTCCAACTTGGCAATCCCAATCGAAGATGTCTTGGCTGTCCGATTCACCTTACCCAAAGCTGCTGTTGATATCAACCCAAAACTCCTAGCCAATCTCCCTATGAAGTGGGCCCCCTGAATCAAACTTCCTTGTTGTGCACCCTTAGCTCTACCATTCATGAAATTAGCCAAATACCACGGAATATCAACAAGGTCCCCTCCATCCATACTTTGCATTAAGAACAAATCTTCCACCATCATTTTTTCACGTGCAGAATGCTTGGCACGAATTGATACAGCCAAGAGCCTGTGTACTAGACGCCGGATGGGATCCATGATGGTTTTGTAGGAAGGTGGGCTTTTGGATTCGTAACCTGCTAAACCTGAAATCTGTTGATAATAGGCCGTAGGGCTGTAGTCATGTGGTCTTTCCCTCAAACAAAGGCTATGGTAATCTTGAAAAACAGCCGAATCAAGTGTCCTTCTTGAGTAGAGTCCCATTGCCAAAATGAATTGCCTTATTATCATTTCTCTCTTCACACCTCCAAGCTGGAAAAACAAACATTTCTCTGTCATACTAGTGATTTTAACCTCAAAATCAACCGAGGCCAAGAATTCCCAAACATATTCTTGGATGACTGGTTCATCTATAGTGAAGATGGTCATCCAAGCACTGCAAATAAAGCTTCCATTGGGACTTTTAAATTTGGTATCACAAAGTTTGTCCAACTGAGTTATGGCATCTCCGTCGCTAACGGTATTGAGAGCATCCCTACTAAGGGTTTTAGGAACCTCAATCGTCTTGCTCATTAGTGCACGAAGTTCTTTCTTACAAATTTTCCTACCGGCTGGATCGTAATTTAAAAATTTGAACCATTGGGTAGGGTTCCCAGCTTCGTCTCCTATAAATATGCAAACACAAAAATAGATCAGATAGAAATTTATCAAATGCTACGGCATAGCTTTATCAGCAGCTACGTCGTAGTTATCTAAATTCAGCAACTACGGCCTAACAAAGGCCCCTGTAGTTTATCCTGGTTCTGTGAACTACGGCGTAGTTCAATTACTACTACACCGTAGTTTCATAAAGTCAAAAAGCTACGTTCTGTTTAAAAATCAAAGCTACAGCGTAGCCCTATAACTAGCTACGCCGTAGTTACCTATCTGCTGTC